>JAODAL010009225.1:0-112307 GCA_025379985.1 Phyllomedusa bahiana
TAATTCCCCCCGGAAAGTTTATACGCAGCCCTGTCGACCTCTGGAACGTCCCGCCGGGGAAGACATATGTCCGTCCTGCGCTCCGTCGGCGTATCCTGAAGTGGGGACACTGCTCGCTGGTGGCTGGGCATCCCGGTGCTCGCAAGACAGATCGGTTTTCCAAAATGGCACATTTTTTCCCTTTGCCAGGCCTGCCTTCTGCCCCGCGCCTGGCCAAGCTATTTTTTCTCCACATTTTTCGTCTGCAGTCTGCAAATCGTCTCGGATCAGGGGGTGCAGTTCATTTCTAAATTCTGGCAGGCCCTTTGTTCTCAACTCCAGGTGAAGTTTGACTTCTCCTCAGCTTACCACCCCCAGACGAATGGCCAGGTGGAGAGAGTCAATCAGGTTCTGGGGTGTTACCTGCGCCATTTCATATCGGCTCGGCAAGATGACTAGGCCAACTTACTCCCATGGGCGGAATTTTCATATAATTCCCTAGAGTCAGAGTCTGCGGGTGCCTCTCCCTTCTATATTGTGTACGGCCAGCATCCCCGCCCACCTCTGCCGCTAGCATCCTCGTCTAAGGTTCCAGCTGCCAACACTCTGGTCCAGGACATGAGGCCCATCTGGTCCCTGACCCACCAATCTCTGCTCCGTGCTTCAGGGCGCATGAAGGCACAAGCAGATAAAAGAAGAAACCCTCCTCCTGTCTTCTCCCCGGGTGACAAGGTGTGGCTGTCGGCCAAATATGTCCGCCTCAAAATCCCATCTTACAAACTTGGACCCCGCTTTTTAGGACCCTTCGAGGTCCTTAAGCGCATAAACCCGGTGGCCTATAAACTCCGGCTCCCACCCACCATGCGCATCCCGAACTCCTTTCATGTCTCGCTACTAAAACCTCTGGTCCTGAATCGTTTCTCCCGGAAGGCAGTCCCTCCTTCGTCTGTGGCTGATGCCTCTAATATTTTTGAGGTCAAGGAAATCTTGGGTATGAGAAGGACCAGAGGGAAACAATATTTTCTCGTTGACTGGAGGGGGTACGGGCCCGAGGAAAGGTCTTGGGATCCGGAGGAGAACATTCTGGACCACAGCATCATCCAGAAATTCCTCCACTCCAGAAAGATGGGGGGGGGGGGGGGGCCAAAGGGGGAGGGAACTGTCACGGATGCCCCTGTGACCCTCGTCCAGGGCGCATCCGTGTCCCAATGCCGAGTGGCGCCCCGTCCCTCACGTCGGGTCAGGGGTCCGCTCGTCAACCTGCAGGTGCTCAAGGCCACTTACCGGCCACACTCCTGCTCCGTCCGCCTCTGTCCCACAGCGCGCGCGGCCCCGATCCCTAGGGCACGCACGCGCCGGCAGTGGGAAATTTAAAGGGACAGTGCACCGGTAATTGGCCATTACCGGACACTGCTCCTATTTAAAGCCGGCCTCTTCCTTGTATCCCTGAAGGATCTTTAGTACCTGTAGCCTTTAGGGAAAGCGTTCCAGTTTGCCTTGTTCTGATTACCGTGTACCGTTCCTTCTGCCTGTCCTCGACCACGAATCTAGCCGCCTGCCCTGACCCTTTGCCTGTCCACGACTACGAACCAGAGCCGCCTGACCTGACCTTCTGCCTGTCCCCGACCACGAGCCTGCCTGACGATTCTGTACCTCGCTACACCTCGGCTGCCTCCGCAAGCAAGTCACGTCAGGGGTTGCGACCTGGTAGACTCCCACTGCAACAAGTCCATCCCGCTTTGCGGCGGGCTCTGGTGAAAACCGGGACCTACTTAGATTCCGCTCCCTGGCTTGGCTTACAGATCCCCTTGCGGTGGCCCCAGGGGATCCACTACCCCCGGGAACCGTTTAAAATTTGAGATTAGTCTTACGGCCCTTTCCCTTAAAAAAACCCTGCTGGAACGGGTTTTTACATTTATTTTAGTGGATACTCCAGGTTTGCATCTCTGAGAAAAAACCTTCAAACTTTTCCCTAAACGGGGGTTAAAAATTTACCGGCCCCTTTATTTTTGGGGATCACTTTTTGCCCCTTTTTTGAATTTTTGGCACCAAATTTGCTATGCGCCAATCCTTTGGGGGACATCCCCTGTTACTAGACAGTCCAAAAATATTAAGAATGGGGGCCTATTTGAATCACTTAACTCCCTTGGGGAACGTGGGTGTATGCCATTGGATTTGGGGGTTTTGTCTTTTTTAAATTTCTTCTTTAGAGGAGGGGAAATTTCTTCCTGGGTTAGCCCAAAAAAACATTTAAGTTGGTAATTTACCTCCCCTTTTATTAAATACAAAAAGTAAATCCCCCCCTCCTCGGAAAATTTACAGTGGAGAAAAAAAGGGGGGGGTTTTTTAATTTTAAGGTTTGTTTTTTTTTAAATTCCTCAGTATTTTAAAAGGGGCCAACATTTTCGTTTTAATTTTTTACTATTTAAAAAGTTAAAAAATTTTTTGGGGGTTAGTTTTACTTTTTTTAGTGATATGTTTTTTCCGTCCCCCGCTTTTGCTTCCTTTATCTTTATTTTACACGCTTTATTTTTTTCCCTTTGGGGTTCTTAGCGCCTTTTCCTCCCCTCCTGTTTTGGGTAGGTAAAACGCTTTCTTTTTGTTATTTTTGCCATTTTTTAATCTCTTTTGACCCCAAAATTTGGGTTTTTTTTCCTTTTTTCTAATTTTTTATTACCATAATTTTATTTTACCTCTCAAAATTTTTTTAGCCTAGGATTTTTTTAAAAAATATCCCATTTATTATTTTTTTGGGCCATATTTAAACACTTTCCCAGGGCAAAATGGGGTTTTGGGCCCCTAAGCAGAATAAAGTTAGCCTTTCCCAAAATTCCTTTTTTTTTATGGCTCCTTGACAAAAAAAAGGGAAATTTATTTTTTTATGGTCACTATTTCCTAGGTCCCCCCAACCTGGGAAAATCTGTTACTCTGTAGGTCTATTAGGGGCAATATTAAGTTAGAAAAGGGGCCCTTTTCCCCTAGTCGGTTCCCTTTCACCATTTGGGCCCAAAAGGGGAATTATTCTTTTTTTTATTTACAAAAACCTGTTTCCCCTTTATGAGAGCTACAGGTTTCAGATTCCCAATGAGTTGGATAGTTTTAAAATCGCCCATAATAAAAAAATAAAAAACCCCCATTTTGATTAGCCCCCCTATCTATTTGCCCGAGGAGTACTTTTTCCTTTGGGGTTTTTTTATATTTGGGGGCCTTAGCAGACCCCTTTTTTGTTTTTATTTGGTTATTTTTACCCCCATGTATATTTCCCAAATGATTCCCCCTGTTCATTACCCGTACCATATTTTCCCTATGTTGGCTTCGACGGATTTTTTCTTTGAGACAGGGCACCTCCCCCCTTTTTACGGTTTTTTTCTCCATTTCCCCCCCCCCCCCCCCCCCCCCCCCCCCCATTTTTTTTTCCCTTTCCTTAAATTTTTTTTTTTTTTTTCCCCCCTTAAAACCCCCCCCCCCCCCCCCCCCCCCCCTTTTTTTTTTTTTTTAATTAATCACCCATTTTTTTTTTTTTACCCCCCCCCTTTTTTGGCCAAGGCCCCCTTTGTCTCCCCCCGGGTTATTTTCCCCCTATGGGCAATTTTTCTTCAGCAATTTTTTTAATTTGTTCATTTATTTTGTTGGTTTAGCCCTGGCTTTGGTCAAACCCTGGGAAAATTTGAGATTTTTAGTTTTTATTCTTTTTCCCTGTTTTTTTTTTAAAATATTGCTACACCTCCCCCTCCACTCCCCCCCTGTTTTATTCCCCAATTCCCCCGCTCGCTATCTTCCCCTATCTTGCATGCTATATGTGTAGTTGGGCGACCCCCCCCCCCCGTCCCCAGTTTTAAATATTCCTCCAATTTTCCTGGCCATTTTGTCCCGTAATACAGCTGCACCCTCCCCTTTTAGGTCAGCCATCCCTAGCATAGAGTCTGTAGCCAAGACAGAAGTCAGCCCATTTTCTCCAAAAACCCAAATCCCTCTTTCCACACCAATTTTTGAGAAACTTATTCCCCTCCTCTAATCTCCCTCGCCTCTCTGGTGCGGCCTGTGGAACAGGTAATATTTCTGAAAATATTACCTTGAAGGTCCTCGCCTTGAGCTTTTGGCCTAAGTCCCTGAAATCATTTTTAAGGACACTCTACCTACCTCTAACTTTGTCATTAGTGCCAATGTGGACCATGACAGCTGGATTCTCACCAGCCCCAGCAATCTGTCAGCCCGACCCCGCAATTGTCGAACTCGGGCCCAGGTAAACAACATACTGTTGGGAACGATCCCGGTCTCTGTGGCAGATTCCCCCTGTTTGTGCCCCTATAATGGAATAATAATTGTATGGACCAAAATGTTATTTCGAATTCAAGCACAATGTGTCACAGAAAACAATCTCGGGAATCACATGGATAGGTAAAAGTATCAAAAACTTATTCCCAAATAAAGGGCCTTACATATGAAAACTGTTTAGGTTTAAGGCCATGTTCACATGGCTTAACTGCGGGACGTAATTACGCCCCGCAATTACGCCGCGTGGCCGGGGTGGGAGCGGGGGAGTGAGCGGGGGGCCGGCACATCGCCGGCCCAATGACTTGCAATAACAGCGGCGCGTATACGCCGCTGGTAATTAACATGTCAATTATATACCCGCCCGGCGGATTCGGCGAGCAGGGAGAGGAGACGTAATCCATAGTTCTCTATGAGAACTGTGGATTACCGTAATGACTGGGCCGTTTTCAGCCCGTAATTTGCGCACTCCGGCGCGTAATTACGGATCGAAATACGGCCCATTTTAAGCCGTGTGAACATGGCCTTAGACTTTCTTTGTTGCCCAGAGCAACCAATCAGAGCTCCCCTTTCACTTCATATAGTGCTCTGAAAAAATTAAAGGGGGCTCTGTTTGTTGCTCTGGGCAACAATAAAAGTCTTAGACCTATACAGTTCTCATACATGTCCAACAAAGTGACCATGTCAGATTTAAAAAATGGGGCTCTGTCAGGAGGGTCAAAACTGACTGTGGCATTAAGGGTTTAATAACACATTTCCACATCCTGCATTTCTATATTAACGGAATTTTGCCATGAAGTAACATAGATGCAGGAAGCTTGCAAATTATATAATACATATTTTCACCATTCATCATGTTTAAAAATTCTGAGCCATTTTTGTTGTAGCTGCTGCCTTAGTGATCCATAGTGTAAAGCTCGCCTCTAGGGGATTCAACCGGGATGAGAGCTCCTCAGTCCTGGCCGCACATGCTCAGACAACACCTCTCCTCTCAGGCAGCTGCTGTCAGTTTCCTTCCTGCTTAGTAATTAATCCTAGGTGAAGTCATTGTACTCATTTCCTCTGTATTCCTTTGTAATTTGTCAAACAGTGCAAATAATTAAAAAGAAAAAAGAAACCTCAATCAGGTATGTGCATTGAGAAATAAAATCAACATGTTTGGCTCCTGCTGGGATATGAACTTAGGATGCCTATACAGAGAAGCAGAAATGCCAAGCACTCAGCTACATTGTGGCTACTCACAGCTCTTTACATAAACAGACCTTTCTTGACTAGAGTGAGCACACTGTGGGGAAAGGGATGTTGATGTCAGCCTGCTGAGTCACATGATATACAGTTCAATCAAATCTCACACACCGCTTTTTGAGCATACTGAGAGCGGAAGCAGAACAAATGAGGCATGAAATGCCTTTGTGGCAAAACCCCTTTAATTATCCATATAAGCACAAAGCTTGAATCTCAAGGCCTCTAAATGGACCCAAATTTACTCCTATAATATTTATAAGAGGGTATCAATACGTGACATCTTTTCTAGGCTTATTCACCCTTTTCCATATTATTATTTCCATATTATTAATTTTTATTAATAAGGTACCTGATGTGTGCACAAATGTGGGACAACATCGAATGTACATAGCACATCTCTTCTGTTCCTCCTGCCTTTTCATGTGCATTTAGTACAAGGTTTATCTATGAAAAATGGAATATCATTAAGTTTATTCCATAAATGTCTTATCCCAGCAGTTGGATCCACAAGTGTGTGATCACTTCACTTAAAAGTCGATGGATTATACAGAAAATAAATGTTCTCACATATATTACTGTGTCGCGCATAGACTGAGTGAAGGGAAATTGCCTTGAAACTTCTCTGCCAGAAATGCAGAACCAGGCATCTTTGTTCTTAAGATCAGTGGCAGTCCTAGTTCTTTTGTGGGAAAGCAAATAATTAGAATTAATTAAGCAAAGTGCTTAAACTGGTTTTCTCACCACATCGATTAGCTTTAAACACGTATGCAAGGTAAATAAAGACTATTACCAAATACTTTGCTTCTCTGATTTTGCTTCATTAATGTGGTAGAGGAGATAAAGGAGATCTTATCACTTGTGTGTGTATACAAGCTTCCATAAGTTACTAACCATCTCTCTGTTCTTATTGCTCTAAGCAGCCCTGTCCGCCCATGGTGACGTCACTCCCTGCTGTTTGTTATCTTCAGCGCAGAAGCTTGTTTATCTATATTACTGACAAACTTTACCTTTGTAGGGCTCTGTAGCCTTGTGCCATACTGTTTACAGCTTTTTGTTAGCAATGTCCCTCTAAAAAGCTTTAGGAAAAAGCAGAGCTGATATGCCACCCACAGCCTGACCTGGAAGTGTGAGTATGAAGCTGACTGTGAAACAGCATGGTGAGAACATCCCTTCAACAGAAATTTTGAATAACACTGTTGACATGTTTGATTTGGTTTAGTGTTCATGGGAAACACATTATATAACCATTGATCTTTAAGTCTACATTAGCCTTTAATACTTTTTCAATATCTGATTGAGCAAACCTGTCTGGGTATATACTATCCCTTCTGTGTCCAGTGAATGTGGCTTGAGATATTTTGTTTGCTATAGTTTGGCACATGCTGTCACTTGCTATCAATTGTATTTTATTATAAAAGAATCTTGTCACTTACAGTGGGGAAAAAAAGTATTTAGTCAGCCTCCAATTGTGCAAATTATCCCACTAAAAAAGATGTGAGAAGTCTGCAATTGACATCATAGGTTGACCTAAACTATGAGAGACAAAATGAGAAAACAAATCTAGAAAATCACATTATCTGATTTGGAAAGAATTTATTTGCAAATAATGGTGGAACATAAGTATTTGGTCAATAACAAAAGTTCATCTCAATACTTTGTTATATATCCTTTGTTGGCAATGACAGAGGTCACACGTTTTTTGTAAGTATTCACAAGGTTGGCACACACTGTTGCTGGAATGTTGATCCATTCCTCCATGCAGATCTCCTCTAGAGCAGTGATGTTTTGGGGCTGTTGTTGGGCAATACGGACTTTCAACTACCTCCAAAGGTTTTCTATGGAGTTGAGATCTGGCCACTCCCGGAGAAATGCTTCTTACGAAGCCACTCCTTCATTGCTCTGGTGGTGTGCTTGGGAAAATTGTCATACCGAAAGACCCAGCCACGATTCATCTTCAATGCCCTTGCTGATGGAAGGAGGTTTGGACTCAAAATCTCACGATACATGGCCCCATTCACTTTTCATGTACACGGATCAGTCATCCTGGTCCCTTTGCAGAGAAACAGCCCCAAAGCATGATGTTGCCACCCTCATGCTTCACAGGAGGTATGGTGTTCTCCGGATGCAACTCAGCATTCTCTCTCCTCCAAACAGGACGAGTTGTGTCTGTACCAAACAGTTCTACTTTGGTTTCATCTGACTGTATGACATTCTCCCAATACTCTTCTGGATCATCCAAATGCTCTCTAGCAAACTTCAGACAGGTCTGGACATGTACTGAATTAAGCAGGGGCATGTCTGGCAGTGCAGGATCTGAGTCCCTGGTGGCGTAGTGTGTCACTGATGTTAGCCTTTGTTACGTTGGTCCCAGCTCTATGCAGGTCATTCATTAGGTCCTCCCCTGTGGTTCTAGGATTTTTGCTCACCGTTAATGTGATCATTTTGACCCCTCAGGGTGAGATCTTGCGTGGAGCGCCAGATGGAGGGAGATTATCAGTGGTCTTGTATGTCTTCTATTTTCTAATTATTGCTCCCACAGTTGATTTCTTCACACCAAGCTGCTTGCCTATTGCAGATTCCGTCTTTCCAGCCTGGTGTAGGGCTACAATTTTGTTTCTGGTGTCCCTCGACAGCTCTTTAGTCTTCAGCATAGTGGAGTTGAAGTGTGATTGTTTGAGGTTGAGGGGGACGTTTGTTTCTTTTTATTACTTGATTAAACTAGTTCAATAAATAAAAAAACCTGGGATGCCCATTACTTTTAACAAGGGTAATGGAGTGAGGGGACCCGGGGAAGAGCCTCTTATAGGGAAGGAAGTTAACAGGTCTGTTAAGAAAAGGCCCAGGGAAAAATCAAATTGCTTGTTTGTAGGTGTCACAAAATTTATATTTTTTTCACACCCATAATTTGCAATTATAAAATTGATTTCCATAAAATCAGAGGGGGGATGACAAATGTGGTTTTTCGGATTTGTTTTTATATCCTTTTGTTCTCTCATAGTTTTGAGAAGGTATAACTATGATGTCCAAATTAAAGGGACTCTTCTTCATCTTTATAAGGTGGGAGGAAACTTTACCCAATTTGGTGGGGGGCTGAACGGGGAAATATTTTTTTTTTTCCCCAACTGTATGTTTTAAACTAAAAAAAAAAATCCATTTATACTGCTTGGGTTTAGGTGGGGTTTGTCATTTTTTCCTACTGTATTGCTTAACAAATTTCTTCATTTTGTTTGAACTGTTATTTGATTGGTGGGGATTGGGGGAAAAACCAAATGGTTATATATGGTGTGGAATTCCTTTGTGGTCTCTAATTTTAATGTATTAGTTTTAGGTATATTACCTTCACATATACCCTATTATATATTCATATATTATAAAATATATATATATGGGTATAGTAGGCACCATACTATGTAATTACAGCATGTTAAAGGCTTGGGTCTGTTTATTTCCTTGTCCCACTTAATATGTTAAACAAAAAATGGGGGACGCCTGTAGTTAGGTTTGTTAGAGCGATCGTTCGGTGTAATCAAAAGGGGCCACCCTTGTGTCCAAAAACCTTTTCCTTGGAGCTGTGGAGGGAGGGGGTCTTGTAGATAGGACTATGTGAGGGGGAATAACTCATTCTAGGGTTCAGATCTCACAGATGGGGCCCCCAGGAAGCTCCATTTACAACGTTAATCGCACAGTTACCAAAAACCCATTTGGTAAAAATGGGCTTATCCATAGGGGGAAAAAGCCACCACCAGCAGGGGGGTCAACCCCATTGGGAAACGGATCCTTCATGGCAAAACTTAATTAGATTTAAACCCCCAGATTTTCAAAGGGGACTTGGAAAACAAAAGGCCCCACCTAGCTGAGAACGTTCTTCCGATATTTTCATATAGATTTATAGGTGGATCGGGGGCTTCATAAAATAAACTGGTTCCATGGGCGAGTTCATAAATCTTAATATTATGTGAACTCCCCGGCACTACCATTAAAAGGCCCCAACACTCCCATGCTTTTGCATTGAGGCAAGGGGTACCGGGAGATATCCAGAAAAAACTTGAAAACATTGGGGAATCCACAAAAAGAAATTAGGGGTTGTCTGGTTACCCGGGGGCGTAAGTGTTAAAGGTTCCCAGGCCCCGGGACTTTTGATAGTCGTAAACCGGCTCGGGGTTCTTTGCCAATTATGGCCCCGCCTGCACGGTTCTGGTTCCATTTTTGTGTTTCTATCCAGTAAACTTGCGTTATTTGTCCTGAGTGGGGAGGGAGGGTTCAATAAAGGGACCATCCCCAGAGGGGGTGTTGTGGGGGGGGGCGGGGGGCAGGGGCTTCCACGTGGGGCTGTCCCCCTTCAACAGATTTAAAGCAGGAGGGGCCCGGTGGGGTCTGGGGACCCAATTGATCCACTGGGGTGGGGGTTTTTAACCCTAAAAGGGAACATTTTTTTCCAGGGAACCCATCCACACGGGCAGGGAATAGGCAAGGCACACTTAAGGGGGCCCCCCATGTGAGCGAAGGATTATAACTTGGGACCCATTTTAAAAAACAAAAATACTTCCTTTTTGTCTGTTAAAAATCAAAACCCCATTACTTTGTATGTGGCCCCTTCTGGGACTCTTTGCTTTGTTATAATTATTATTTTCCTGTTTGTAAATTCCTTTGGGGTCTAGTGTTTTTTTTGCCCTCCAAAGGCTAATTTAAAAATCTATTAACACTTTAATTTCTGAGTTAGGTTTCTGTCTTGATTTCATTCGGGCCTTACACGCCTAGTTTATCTCGGTCTATAATTTAATATAGCTACCCAAAAAGGGTAGGGTTTCCTGGGCACCCCTGTTATTACGTCGTATACGGGGGACCGGGTTCTTATAAAACCAAATGAGAGGGGGGAAAAAACATGGTGGCAAGCTTGTTTGTCCTCCCTGGGGGCCTGTGTGGGACCAGGGGGTTAAACAGTGGAAACAGTATCTGGCTGGTCCTTGTTTGCACCCCTAGGGGGGGCCCTGGGCGGGAAAAACAATCGAAGATTACCACCCAACAAAAGTCAAGGGCGTTCGGACCCTCGAGTTGGGCCGGGGGGGGGGCAGGCAGGGCTTTTTCTGGACAGTTTGGGGCAGGGAGTGGTGGGATAAAAGGGGGGTTGTACAATAGTGTTTTGTGGGTGGGGCGCGTTTTGTTTTACTCCCAAACACTAAAGGACTTACCAGCAGTGTTTTTTAGCTGCTGGGGGGGTCTTCAGATTACTTCCAAGCACTAGCAAAGTTCAGGGAGTCCAAAATTACAAAGGTTTTGGGTGCCATTTCAGGGCCTGCAGCTTTTTGTTGGTCCAAAGTAACCAAGGTGTTGCATTGCTAGGATTGGGGCTGGTTTCATGGGAAGGCAAATGCTGGGTAGGGGGGCCGGGTAGAAAAAAACAGTTGTGGTAGTTAAAGCCAGGGAGGAACCAGGGCTGTGGGGGGGGACTATGATGGGTGGGGGAGGGGGGGAATCCAGCTCGGGGGGCTTCCCTCCAAAGGGGACAGGGGTCACAGGTGGTGTTCCAATGGGGGACGACCAAGTTGGGGACAGCTCCACATTCAGCTATTCTTTCCCTGCCAATGCCTGGCCCTGGCTAAGCTTGAGGGCTGGGGTGGGGGGAACCTTGTCGCCAACCAAGGGGGGCCCTTCCTAAGACAGCTGTTAACGAACGTCGAGGAGCGGATTAAGAGGGGTGGGAAAAAGGCTGGCAGGGAACGGGGGGGGGACCGGAGCACGGGGGATTTAAGGGAGGCGGGGCCAGCTGCCGAAACGTCGGGGAAGCGGGTCGGGGAGGACGGCATCAGGGGCGTGAGCGGTGGGGAAACACCAAATTACAGGTGGACTTAAAGCTGGAAAAGGGGGCCAAAGTCCACCCGGGCAAGTCAAGGAGCCTTATGGAGGGGGGGGGAACCCAGGGTTCCCCAAAGGTTAAGGGCGGAGGACTTTTTCCAATTTGGCTGGATAAAGGTAGTAGGACCCTGGGGGACAAACCTTTCTTGCGGGGCCTTCGAAAAAAATTTTGCCGCCAAGCCCCCACCTTGTGGCCTGAAGGAGGGGCCAGTTGGGGTCCGGTTTTTTCTAAATCTCCCCTCGTCTCAGGAAGGTTAATGCCCTGGAGGATATTTCGGGGAACCTTTCGGCCCAGCTCGGGATTTGTGCCACAACCCTGGACCCTTATGAGGGATAAGGGTCCAAGGCCAGGGCTTTGAATTCCGGGGCAGTACAAAAACCCAACCCCCTGAAATTTGTACATTGATGGAAAAAAGCTCCGGGGAGTTTTGCAGCGGGGGTTTTTTATCCTTACAGTACCAGGCTGGGGCTGACCACATTGCGGGGGCCCTTCCAGGAGAGCAGTTCGACCAGTTGGACCCTCGGGGGCTAAAGATTCCCACCACCGGTACCAAGCATGGCTGGATAGGAGGCTTATTCGGCCAACGGGAGCCAGTTTTGTGGGAAACTGCCCAGGGAGGGAATACACCTCCCAAGCAAGGCAAATTTCGTGACCGGAAAAAACTAGGGGGGGCCACCGCCACAGGCATAAACTCGCAGATGGAATATTATATGGCCCAAAAACAAATCGGGGCACGGAGGGGGCCCAAGGAAAGCCCACACCAGGCTTTAGAGGGGTAAAGACGCCCGCCAGGGGCCATTTTTGTTTTTACCTACCCATAAGACACTGGGGCCACCAGGGGGCTTAGCCTTCATACAAAAATATTTGGTGGTGGAGGCCTCGGACTCTATCAACCTTTTGCAAAAACAAGCCGGGGGGGGGGACATTTTCCTAAGTGGCCGCATGTCCCATGCGCCCAGATATGGGGCCCGGGTCCCCATGTACCCCTTTTTCCAAGGGCCCCCCAATGTTTTTGTGTGGTGGGTTGGGGTGGGTGCGGGAAAGGGGGCCCTTTGATAACTTACCCAAGCGTAACCGTTTTTAGTGGACGGTCTGGTTTTGGGCCATGGAAACTCCTTGGGACCACCCTCCGGCGCGAAGATGACTGTGGGTGGCGGGCCTGAGGGTTGCGTGGGTTTTTCCCCACAAAAGGGGGACTGATAACCGGAAAGAACCTTGCGGCTGTCTTTGGAATTTGGGGAAGGCCGTGTATGGGCCCGGTGCGTGCACCAGTAAGCCAGGGGGGCGTGTTATTTTGGACTGGGGGTTGCCAGGGCAGGGATGGGCGGGGGATGGTGGCGGGGTTATCGCCGAAAAAACATTTCCAAGCTAGTACTTTTTGTTTAGGGGGGAACAGAACTTGGGCGGGTGGTAGCCCGGTTTTTGAGGCCCCCCGAAAGGGCCCAAGGTTCGCTCCCCACAATAATGTGGGGATGTGTCATGCCAAACCTTGGTTAAATATTGTGGGGGACAATGTTGTTAAAAACATGCTACCTGAGGGGAGGGTATGGGGGGTGGGTGGATTATGGTGTGTTTTAACTCTTCCCAAACCTGTGGAGAGGGGGGAAGGATAAAAGGTCTGGGCAGGTTTTGCAATATGGGGGCAGCCCATGGATTGTTGTCCCAAAGGGCACAAAAGCCTGCTGGGGACCATTGGTTGGGGTTTTTCCTTGGTGTGGGGGGCCATCAGAAGGGGACATAAACAGGGGGGGCAGGGCCAGCATGTGGTGGGGGGAGGCTTTGGCAGGCGGGGAAGGGCAGGGCTTCCCCTGGAAAGGCCACCACAGGTGGCGGGGGGGTCTTTACCCCCACGGCCAGGGGCAGGGGACATTTTGGGACAGGGACAGCTGCAAGTGGTGGGAGGGACAAAGCAGGTTTCAAGGGGCCCAGGGCTTCCCTGGGAAAAAGGGGGCCAAAAACAAAAAGGGCAGGGTGCCCCCACCAAAACCAGGTTGGGCGGGAGGTGACAGGTTAGTGGGGCCGGAGCCCCCGGGGGGAACAGGGTGGGGGACTTTTATAGCACGACGAGGGGGGGTGGGGAGGCCCCCCTACCAGGCGGCTTTGCAATGGCGGGTTTTTGTGGACGCTGTCACGCGGCAGTGGGGAAGGTGCAAGGGACGCCAGGGGGAGTGCCCCCTCCAGGTGGGGCCTGGGACGGTATCCCCTCCCCAATCAGGGGGGGACCCACGGTAAGTTGGGGACAGAGTAGGTTGAGGGGCCAGGGTAGTAAGGTTTCACGTGGGGGATAAAAAAAACCGGGGGGACAGGGATGACGTGGGGGGGGGGGGGGGACAGTCTTCATCCCATTTTTCTGGCCAACGTCTAGTTGGAGGAGTTTCACTGGCAGGCGGGTTTTAGGCAAGGCTGAACGGTGGGAGGACAGGGGCATGGAAAAGGTATCAAGTGAGGGGCAGGGCGGCTACCAGGTCCCCCACCATTGGATGGACTTAGGACCAACCCGCGCGGGTTTGGGTCCTGGGAACCTAAAAGGGGACGGCTTTGTACCCACGTTGAATGGTCCGACCTGGTTCAAGGCGGGGGCAGTTTGGAGGCCAAGGGTGACCACGAACGGGGTTTGGTTGGGTCCCCTAATATGTTTCGGGCGGAAGTTTAGGTTGCGGGTCTGGCGGCACGGATGATTCCGGATGGGCGCCGGGGACACATCATAGGGGGTTTTCAACACCAAAGGGGACCCTAGGGGAATAAATTGTGATGGGGCTCACAGGCATTGTTCTTCTGGCCCTAGGATGGGGGGGAACTTGATTGTTGGGGCTGCGTTACTTTTGGCCGTTTCGTGAGGGGGGTGAACCTACCTGTCAAGAGGGTTGGGAAGGCGGGTTTGGGGCCGAGGGTGCCCAACAGCACTCCATATGGTAACCTTCTGGGGGGCATTTCAGCGAGGGTGGTGTGGATTTTATTTTGGAACCGCTGGTCCATTCACCAAAGGCCAAAAGCTCCGGGGATATACGCTTACGTTTTTTGTACTTTGAATCGGTAGGAGACTTATGCCCACTCGGGTAAAACCCGGGAAAAGGAGGGGTAGCCTTGTTCATCCCCACTTCAGGGGGCAGGCATCAGTTGGCCCACCCGCCCTTAACTGGGGAGGATTTTTTCTCTCCCATAGGTTTGGGGGGGGATTTCCCCCAGGATAATGTCTCAATGGAACTGGGGGGTGGAAATACAACGTTTCATTGGTCGCCAAGTTAATGGAGTTTCCCATTGTGTGTATAGGCTGGATTTAAACCAAGGTTTTTTGCATAACAATTCTGGTTGGCCATAAGGTGGGCCAACGTTTTACCCCAACCCGACAAGGGAACTAATTGGCTGGTGGTGGTGGGTTCATGGGCAACCTGAACGGCCTTATGCTTAAGATGTTGGGTTGGGGGGGACCACCCAACGGCGCGGTGGGGAGGTGGGGACATGGGGAAAGGAGATTAACCTCCCCACACTACTATTTGCTTTTACCGGGTGAAGTTTTCCGCAGGCCACCAAGGGGGTTACGCTTCCCTTCGTGGCTCCGGTATGGGGCGGGGACGTGTCGGGGGACCCCTGGCTCTTCGTTGAAGGGAGGGCCCTGGGAAGGGGAGACTATTAGGGGCCAACCCCTGGAGGTTTTGGTCGGGTAATTGTGCGGTTGTGTTTGTGCGGGCTTCCCATGACAACACAAATTGGGAGGGCCTAGACACAAAGGTGGTTGGCAACGAGAATTTGCGAACAGGGGGCCCAGGGCTAACCAAGGAAAAAAGCTGGGGTTGGTTTTTGGACAGAACGCCTTGTGGAGAGGGGGGGTCCTTTTTCCCATGTGGGTCAGAAAAAAGTGGTGGGTACTGTTCCGGAGTATCACAGGGGGATCAAGGCTTTTCAGGGGGCAGGCCTGGGGATAAGGGCCCATAAGGTCGTGCCAACCCTAGCAAAACTCAAAACGGCAGTTTTCACGTTTTAACATGGTAAACCTGGTACACCCAAAACGGCCGGGGGAAGGCGGGATGGCCTTCCAAACGGGCGGAAAACCATGATGGGATGGCGGCATTCATTGAGGGCGGGAGGCATTGTGCACTTCCCGTGTGGCAACGTGGGCCCACGATGTAAGTGAGACGGAGTAACCTCTTTGGTATATGCTCTCCATGGTCAAGGGGCAGGTGGATCCCATAGGGGGCGGATGGTGGTAGATTTTGTTGGACCAAAAGCTCACGGTTGCGGGGTAGGGGGGGGGGAACCAACGGTCAAGATGTTTGGCCTATTCTCACCCACCCCTTCCGGGGCAATTGTTTCAATATACGTTGCCTGTGGAAAAGCACCGAGGTCATTGCCGTCCAATCACGTTTTGGGGGGGAAACAATCCGGGGGAATCACCCCCCAATCCGGCGTTTTCAGTATTATCGGTTCTCCCCGAAAGTGACTGCCAGGGCACCTTGGCGTGGGAGGGAGATTTGACGAAGATGGCTGAGCTTGGGGGGGGGTCAAATTTCCAGGCGGTACCAATTCATTTGGTCCTGGCCTCGGCACTGTTTAGTTACCTTCGTCCCCAAGATGGGGAACCGATCAGCCCAGTTCTTGTGTGGGGGGGGGATTCAGGTGGGCTCAAATTGCTGTACACGGGTTCATCCACGATTGAGTAAACCCATATGCCACCACCTAGATGGGGGGAACCTTTTGATCGATTCAGTGGGGGGTCCGCGGGGCCATGTACTGGACCCATCCATGGAATATGGGCCGGGGGGGGGTTTATTGGAAGATTTCCCCCTGGTTCCCATGAAGGGCCCAAGGGGGGGAAACGGGGCTCTGCCTTTATCAACCCTTTTTCGGGGGGGGGGGGGGTCTTGTACGAGGGTCCTCCGTTCTAGGGGCGTTCGGCTTGGTAGTATGCACCGGGGTCCCACTTTTATAAGCGGGATGGGTACAATTTTCGGCTTTGCTCAAGGGGGGTGGGGACTTGAAAGGGTTTTTTTACAAGGCAGCGTACCTGGGATTGAAACATTAGCCGGTTTTATCAGTCACGGGGAGGGATTCACTTCCAGACCTGACGGGCCAGGTTGGCCTCGGGGCGAGGGGGGTCCGCAGGGGGGGGGGCAGGTCTTGACATTCCAAGCTGGGATTAAGTTGCCAGGGCTGAGCAGTGTGAGGGGTTCCCCACCTTTTCCTGGGGGCAATCAGGGGTAGGTGGGGGGGGCGGCCCTTGATGGGACAGGGGAGCCCGGAAAAAGTTTTGGCATTTGGCCCATCGATTCCTGGGGCCCACCCCAAGGACCAATAAATAGCAGGTATGAATGTCACTATCTTGGGGGGGCCCACTGCATGATAATATAGGGATGGTTTGTTCCAACACTTATAGTTAGCCTGGCAACGCCCCTGACAGGGTGGGGGAACCTCACCCCGGGAAGAGGGTTTGCCCTTCCAACAGTCGGAATTGGACAAAACGGACTGTTGTGAGGGAAATGGGCCTTTTCCAAGCCCGCAAAGGGGGCTGCCTTGTCCAGGCCTCCCCAGTACTTTAACAAGTGCCGGGCTTTTCACCCGGGCTAGTAGTTTTTAGTTAACAATAATCTAACCCGGTACCGGCCAGTGGGGACTTTTGGGGGCCTCGGTGCTTGCTTCGGCCAGGGTGGGAAACAACGGGGGACAAGGAAACTAAATTTTTATTCCGTTATGTACTTGAGCCGGGAAGGGCTTCCGACAGAGGAGAAGGGGTCGCCCTATTCCAACCATGGAGAAGGGGGAAAATTGACTGGAGATAGTGTGGGGCCTCTGCAAAGCAGGCTTTGGCATGCCCTAATCCTATTAACAGGGGCGTCATTTTTCATTGTGGAGACAGAAAACCCAAAAACCCCTCTGAGATGGTTTACCACACGGGGGGTCTCGGGAACCTATGGAGTTTTTGGCTAAGTGGGGGTTAGGGCCCCCTGGCGTTCCAAACAGGTAGACCAAAACTTTCGCCATTTGGGGCAACGGGGGAAGGGCATGAAAGGGATGGTCCACGGGGGCAACGCTAATTGGGTTTTCGTCCCGACCCAAAGGGTTGGGGTCAGGCAGGAGGGGGCCTGGTGGGGAGCACGAGGGGGAGGTGCTTGCCACCCATGCGGGCCTTTTAAAAAAATAAAAAAAGGGGGGAGGTTGTGAGGGTAATTTTCCATCTAGGGGGTCAAGGAATCTCACTGGGGGGTTGGGCCCCCAGGAAAATGGCTACATTTACCAAGTTTAATTCAGCGCAGTCAAAGTGGGGACCCCATTTGTAAAAAATGCTTTCTCCCATAGGATGCCCACCCTAGATGGGGGGGTCAAAACCCATGAAAGGGATTTTTTTTCCTCATGGCAAACTTTAATTTAAAGCTCAAAAACCCCAGGCACTTTTCAAAAGTGTTGAATTAAAAAGGGGGGGGACCAACCTAGCACCGGGAATAACGTCTTCCGGGAATATTTTTTCTTATAGAATTTAATAGCTCGAATCCGCTGTTCATTAACTGTCCATGGAGAGTTTAATATCATAAAAATATGGGAAATCCCGCCCCAAACATAGCCACTACTCCCTTCATGCCTTGGAGGGGCAGGGGGGGGTGGCGGGGGGGGTAACGAGAATATCCAGGAAAAACTGGGGGAACTAGGGAGAATCCACAACAGGAATTGGGGTGTTTGGGGTTTACCCCCAGGGCGTAAAAGTGTTAGGTTACAAGGCCAGTTTTTTCTTGGGATGGTGCTTACCCAGGCTTCGGTTCTGTTTCGCCAATGCCCCGCTGTCGTTTTATGGGGTTCCAATTTTGGTGTTTCTATTCAGAAAACTGGGGGCATGACCTGAGGGTGGGAGGAATTCAAAAGGTGGGACCATTTCCACAGGGGGTTGTGTGGGGGCCGTGTAGGGGGGGCTGCCACGTGGGCGGTCACCATCCAAACCAGATATAAGCTGGTAGCCCGGGGAGGGCTCGGACCCATTTGATTCCCATGGAGGGGGGTTACCTAAGAAAACATTTTCCAGGGTGGCATCCACCACGGCAGAAGACAGGACCCACATAACCCCCCCCATGTTGAGCGAAGGTAAACTTGGGGGGGGGGAACTTCATTTTTTAAATGGCCCTTTTTGTCTGTAACCCCCATACTTTGTATGTTGCCCCTCTGAACCTCTTAAAACCTGGTTTTATTTTTTTTATCCTTTTGTATATTCTTTTTGTCAGTGTGCCTCCGGGGGATAATTAAAAAATTTTATCAAACTTAATTTATGAGTTAGTCTGTTTTTTGTTCATCGGTTCTCCAACCCGCCTAGTAACTCGGTCTATAATATATTAGCTACCCAACAGGTTTGATTTTCTGGACCTGATATAAAGTCGGGTATCGGGGGGGGTGACCGGGTTGTTAAACCAAACAAAGGAAGAAAAATGGTGGCAGCTTGTTTTGTTCCTTTTTCACTGGGGCCAGTGGTGGGACCAGGGGGGTTCAAACGGTGGATAAACAGTTTATGGCTGGGGGACCTTGTTTGGAACCCCCACTAGGGGGGCAGGGCGCCAAAACCATTCGGAGGATTATCCAACCCCCAACGGTTCAGGGGCCCGGTTCGAAACCCCTCGGAGGGTGGGGGCTTGGGGGGCAGGGGACCTTTTTTTTCTGGGACAAGTGGGGGACCATGCCAATAAAAACCACTGAACCATCACAGCAGGGTTACTTGTGATGCTTTTTATCTACTAATTGCAAAAAAAGGTATAAAAAAATGGCTTGCCATTTTTTGTGAATTTTATAGCAGGGAAAACAGGCATTTTTTCCCCAGCAACAAAGGGGGCATGTTTGTGGATTGTTTTCTCACGGTTCACCCTTCTTGTTATTTTTTTAAAGGCTAAAATTTTGGGGGACCCCCAACAAGGGGTTACAGTGAATAGGCCCATTTGGGAGGCTACTTTTCAATTATTCAGAACCTCATCTTTTATGTTCATATTGTGCCAATGTTTTAAACCCCCACTAAATGTTGTAAAAAAAAAAATGAAGCAGGAAAATGGAAAAAGCAGGGGGTGGGGGTCAATCCCATTTAACATGTTTTGGGACGGGACTGAAAGGTTGTGGCTAAATTTTTTTCACACTTGAGGGCCATAACACCTCAATTCTCTAAAATAATAAACCTTAAATTTACGGGATTATTGGGGCCATGATAACCCAAAAGGCACCCTCAATTTTGTACTGTTAAAATATATTTGGGGGCATACTTTTTATTATTGCCCTTCGACAACTAACTGAATTAGCTGGTTATAAGATTGGGTTTTTTAACTGTGCTAAGGGGCCTTACAAAAATAACTGAGGGGGTCTTAATTTTAACTTAATCTGATTGTTTCATACATTTTATGTCAAAAATGCTATAAGTCTGCACATCCATTTGGATTTTTTTATAACATAAACCACAACTGTTTTAATTTTTTCCACTTTGCAGTTATGAGATTGTTGTATTTAAAAACTCCCAGGTTTTACATTTTTTCTTTCCAATTACAAAAACAAAAGGTAGAGGGGCTTACAGATTTTCCAGGGGGGGGCTGGGAGATTTTTAGCTGTGGATTAACAGGAATTCTTGCTGAGCGGGGCCAGGGGTCCTGGGGCAGAGGGGAACAAAAAAATAAGCAAAAATAAAAAAAAATGAAAACAAAAAATGGGATTAAAAATAAAGATTTACAAAGGCTGTTTCTAAAAAACACGGGGACGTCTCTTGCTTGGGAAAAAATGGCAATTAGGGGGCTGGTCTGCTTTTTCTTTAGCCTTGTGGGGGAAATGGTCCCCAATGTTATTAAAATTTTATAATTAGGTGTAATACTGTAAAAGCTCCAGCAAAAATTAGCAGGGCACTCACCATCAAAAAAATAAATTAATCAGTAGAAGAAAGCAGAAAACCAATTTAATGGGGCTGGCCTGGGAGGTTACTTGACCTCCAGTAATTTGGGCTGTAGAACTGAGGCGTGTTGGGTATACCATTTAATTATAAAGCTTATCTGTCTTTGATTGGTTAACTTTTGCTTACTTTAAAATTAGGGAAAACTTAAAACAACCAAGGGAAAATCCCATTCAAGCCTTAAAAAAAAAATTAAAAATTGCCATAATTTCTAAAATAAAACAGTACATAAAAATTTTTTAGTTATGGGGAAACCCAGTAAAGATAATTGGATGTAGCTGTAAAACTTTAAGTTAGGGAACCCACAAAGAATTTATCTAGGGTATTTAGATGCCTAGTTTTACTTATTTCACTATGGGCCTTTTAATGGTTGCATACCATCCTTTTGGAATTGTATGGAGGTTAGTTAAAAAATTTTGGGGGGCATTCAAAATCAAAAAATACGTTTAAATAATTCAATTACTATACTTTTTAAAACCCCACCAGGATCCAGGGGGTGGGGGGGCTGGTTCCAACTGTCTGAGATGGTCAGGTTGGTTGGGTTCCTGGGGCAGCGCTACTAAGGGGTCGGTCATTGAGGGGAAATTCCTACATTTACAGTTTGTACCATAATTATTGGTAGATTACGTGCACCATAGGGGGCTCTGCAGGGAAAATATTTGGTATGATTTACCAAATGCCAATTAAAATTTTTTGGGGGGAACTCACAGGTATTGTTTTCTAATTGACGAAGGTTGTTGGACTTCCCTTTTTGTTTCTGTATCCGAAATCAGACCCCCTTCATGATGGGGGGCTTCTCTTGGGCCTCCAACTTTGGTCCCTGCAAGGGGGATTTGGAAATACCAAAAATAATCTTAACCAATTTTTTCCCTCACTTCTTTACACTGCCCAACCTTCACTCCATTTTGCCCCTCACCCCCCTCTAATAGCTTAACCCTTTTTTTAACCTCTCTCCACGCTTTCCCCCCGATGCGGGGATGGAACCACGCCCTCCAGGGGGGGCATCTGTTTCTTGGGGAGAACTAGACGGGGCCGGCGCGATGGGGTGGTTCGTTTTTGAACGACCATTGTTGCCGGCCCCACGTCAGCCCCACTGTGGGGGATGGGCCACCCTGTATTGGCCTTAAGGACCTAAAGGCATTAGTGGGGGGGGACCTATCAGGGGCATATTTGCAGGAGAGCGGGCGAGAGCAACAGGCGGCACTAAACAACCGCGCAAGTGGGTCCTTGGCCTTTTGAAACACTTCAGGGGACAGGGGGTCTGGTGACGTTATTGTGGCAGGGGATGTGCTGGGGGGCCCCGCCAATGCTCTGCCCACGCCCAGGGCAATTGGGAAAAACTATTTATGTATCATTGCCGGGGCAGGTGCTGGTTGGTTGGGCCATTTACCAAGGGCACCAGGGGGGATGATCGGCAGGGGGGGGTTTGTGCCGGGGGGTATTCCACTCACACGAGGGGGGGGGGCGCCGTGGGCTCCGCCTCAACCGTGGGGGGGGGGTTGCCGCTGTTTTTTTTTACACGGTTCAACCATCGGGGCCCCGGCCCCGGGAGGATCGGCCTATGGGGACCTTCTACACGGGACGGCTGTAAGGGGAACAGCCGCGCAGTCCCAGGTTTCCAGGCCAGCCTGCTGACCCCCTCACAACCGCTTGAGGGGGAAGGCTGCTCCTGAAACAGGGGAGGGGAAGGAAGGGAGGGATTTCCCCCCTCCCTGCGTGCCTTTCCCTTGTATTTGTTGGTTTCCAGCGCTCACTGGAGCGCTGATACGCATTAAACAGTGGTCGCATTGGGGGCGCACGGGCTTTCTTCAACCCACGCCCCTGCGACGCTGGGATGTAAGCGGGGGCGTTTTGTGGATTGGGTCTTTTTTTGTGTCACTGGAAAAAACCCCAAAGGCCTTCCGGGGACCCTGGGGGGGGACGCGCTGGCACGGGATCCTGATTGAAGGTTAAAGTATGTTTTTATTATTTTTTAGGGAAGCAAAAATACTACCTGGCTAATTGATTGGGGGGAGGGGGGGAAAAGGATTAACAGGGGGCAACTACTTGGCTTTATGGGATTTTTGGGGGGGGCTCCAGGTTTTTGCAAAAACTTTACCTGGGCTATTGGGATTGGGAGGGGGAGGGATATACCTCAGGGGGCAAAATAACTTACCCCTGGCTAATGGATGGGGGGGGGGGCTTAACGGGGAGGCAAACTACCTGGGCTATGGGATGGGGGGTTACCAGTGGGCAGGCATACCCTGGGGGCTTTTGGATTGGGGGGGGCTTCAACAGAGGCAATCTTTAATCCCTGGCTATGGGATTGGTGGGCTATTTGGGGTAACTTACCTGGGCTATGGTTGGGGGGGCGGGCTACGGGGTAAACTTAACCTGGGCTTATTGGATTGGGGGGGGGGCTACAGGGGGCTGCTTAACCCTGTGCTTATGGGATGGGGGGGGTACCTGAGGCAAACACTTTCCCTGGCTATGGTTGGGGGGAGGGGCTAAATTAGGGGTTACTACCTGGCTTATGGGGGAGGGGGAGGGCATTAGGGGGGGAAATAAAACTTTTCCTGGGGGCTATTGGGGGATTGGGGGGGGTTAAACAGGGGGCAAACTTTTTACCTGGCTTATGTATGGGGGGGGGGACTAAAAAGGGGGGGACCCTAAAAATAAAAAACTTAACATGGGCCCATGTGATGGGGGGGGGATACAATTGGACTTTACAGGGGAAAACTAACCCTTGTGATACAGTGGGCTAATATATTGGCTACAGGGTGGGCTACTATCCTGATTGAAGGGGGGCTACTACTTGGGTCTTAAAGGGAGGGAAAAGCTTTACTGGTTACAGGGTGGGGCTACGCTTTTACCCTGGGGTTTACAGGCGGGCTAACTTATCTGGATACCAGGGGGGGGGCTTTGCTAATTGGTATTAACCATGGGGAAAAAAACAAATCTGGGCTAAAGGGGGTATTTCTTGGGGTCACAGTAAGGTAAAACTATTTATGGTGGCTACAAGGGGGGCAGCTATCTGGCTTTTTTAACAGGGGGGGCTAAAGCTATCTGTATACAGGGGGGTATTTTACATGGGGACTGCAGGGGAGGTTATGGCTTAAATGAGGGGGCTTAACCAACGGGGCTACTATTCTGGGGCTACCAATGGGGGCTTACTATCTGGCTACAGGCGGCAAGCTTTCTTGGGCTTACAGGTGGGGGTCATTACCATGGGACTACAGGGGGGGCAAAGTTTCAAGGGGGGGCTTTTACAACGGGGCAATAACTTTTTACATTGTAACAGGGGCGGGTGTTTAAACTATTACTTGTTTTACAGGAGGTTTTTACTTAAACATTGGCTACCAGGGGGAAATATTACGTGGGGGTCACCATATTGAGATTTTGGCTTATAAGAATGGGGCATTTTGTATTAGGGAGATAGGAATTGGGTTAGGGGGGGGGGGTGGGGTGGGACTTATGATTTAATGTGGGAGGGAGGTGTCTAAAGATGTTTTGGTTTAGTTAAATTTTTTTCTTTTACCATTGAAGGAGTGTGGGCCCGGGAGGGGAGGGGACGTTATGGGTGGTCTGGGGGGGGCAGATGGGAAATGAGAAGGAGAAAGAGGAAACAAAATAATTCTTTCAGAGGGGACGGGGTCTTCCTAGATGTCAGTAGATATAACTTTACTGCGTTATAAGTTTTTATATGTCTGACAATGAAGGCTGTTGCTTGTCAAAAATCTGGGTTATCAACCACCCACTGGTATGGTCACTGTATGGGGCCAGTTATATTGGGTTTTAAACAATATATACAACTATAATTATTAACATATTAGATACCACCATATAAAATAATTCTTACTTTCCGATATATATCACCTCAGAGAATACTAAAATCATAAATAAACCAAAAAAACAATCGAAGAAACAAAAATTTTATAACATTAAAAAATAATTTAATTGTTAATTTCAACAAAAAGATTAAAAATTACAGAAAAAAATTATATTCGACAAATTCTTTAAATAATTACAGAAAAATGGGGAAAGAAACTGTATCAGAAAGGGGGCAAAATATTATTTCAATATGAATTAATAATTTAATAAATTCCATATTAACATGAATCAAGATAAATATAAATAGTACTTAGAATAAAAAATCCAAAACAAAAATAAATGTAGTAGTGGTATTAAACAGGGTTAAAAAGAATTATTTAACTGCTAAATTATTGAAGTAAAACATTATTAGGGGGAAACCATTATGTAAAAGTGGAACGGCCAATCAAAAATGTAAATCCTAATTTAAACTCAGGCATCTAGAATTTAACCTAGGTTGAATTATATACAATTCAAGAAAGGCATGGATTAAAATTTGGAAATGCAAAGATAAAAGATGTCTTTAGTATAAACAAAATATTACCGTAATGGATTAGCAGTTCACGCAAGCCTCCCTACGCGCCGTTTAGCACACAAGTGGGGGTTCTTCAGGGGGGAGTATAAACCATTAAGGTTCTTTAAGTAACGGGTTCTTTTTTTAATAAGGGCAAGGGGCCCCATAATGGCAATGGAGTAATGCACACCTGTAGTGCAAAAAAACCTCTTTCAGGCGGTTACCTTGCCCCACTTCACCCCAGGCGGGGCAATTCGGGACGCCAGGGAAGAAAAGCGTGTGAACCCGACAAAAGATGCGCCCCTGGGGGACGTTTGGAACGGCAAATCGCGTCATCACGTCCGGCCCCCCCACAAAGGGGACGAGTATCCATTGGCGACGGGAGCTCCGGGGGGACGAAGCGGGAGAATAGCGCTTTTCATCACACAAGGCTTTACATTACGCCATGGGGGGGAATCATAAAATGTCTATTAGTTAGGACATGGGAAAAGGGGGGAAGTTTATTGGTTTTCTAAATTGGAGGAAAAAGAATGCTGTGTTAATGTAATATATAAAAAAGGAAAAGGTTATTATAGATTGGGGGAAAAAACCAATATAGTGTAAAGGTGTGGGGACCCCCAGAATTTGCAAGTGAAGCTAAATAATTATTAAGGTGAATCTGATGAACAACAATATTATTAATTTTATTGAGAAAAAAATAAAATGGGAAATTACTTTAAAAATCACAAAATATATTAATACTTAAATAAAAAAAACAAAAAAAAAATATAATAGAAGTGAAAAAAATTTATAAAGACCCAAATTATTAACAAAAAAAAAATTTAAAACGTGATACAAAGGGTTATTTATCGTTTAATTAAACTTGTAAAATAAGGCGAAATAGTAAGTGTGAATAATATGGTATTTATATAGTGAAGATAAAAATAAAAAATATGGAAAAAAAGGGTGGACCCAAAGGGGTGAAATTTTATATTTTTTTTTTTCTATAATGGTGTAAAAATAAATTATGTAACTTAATATAATAAGATAAATACCAATATTGAAAAACAATTTTATTGTGGGACGCACCTCAAAAAATGGCTTTTAAGAATTAATAAACACAGGGGGGTGGTGGACCACTGCATAAACCCAACCACTTGGTGAAAAAAAAAAAAAAAAATTAAACTTCACCACCAAGCTTCATTTTTTCCAATTATTAAAACTCACGTCCAAAAATATCAGCATGAAAATTAAAAAAGGGGGCTTTTCAAAAATATAACCTTAAATAAAAAGGAACTAATACAAAACAAAATTAAAAGTAAAAAAAATATATTTTATATTAACATGGTTTAAAAAGCCAAATTCATAGTAAAAAGGGGCAAAAAACTTCGAACCCACTTTCAATTTAACCCCTTCTGGGGTTTTATCGTATCAAAAGTTCTAATTATCCCAAGGGGAGGGTCTCTATGGCTTGGGGGGGGGGGACAAGTATCTTTTACAATTTCCTTTTGCAAAAATGCTGGTGGATTGGGCAATACGATCCAATTTACTTTCACTTTTGAGGGGAGGGTAGCATCGCAGTTTTGTTTGTTCCAAGAAATGGGTTCTAGGCATTGGTTTTAAAAATGGTAGTATTTCTTGGGGTCGAGAGGGGCTTTAGTAAATGTCCAGGGGGAACATTGTGTCTCTTACACGCATTTTCAGTTTGCGAGAAGTGAGTCCAATATAGATAAGGTTACATGGGCATAAAGCGTAGTAAATCACTCCCTCAGTCTGACAAGAGATATGTTGACGAATTTCAAAAGTTTTGGCTCCATCACTGGAGTCAAACATAACTCTTCATGTCTACTGTGGCCGGGTGACCGTAGGCGGTCGCATGGTGCTGCCACTAGGTGGCGTACGTCAGGGGACCTGGTAGAAACGTGCCATTGAGAGCATGGTCTCGGTGGGGGAAGCCAGGTGTTGTCGGTCAGCAACATTAGGTTGCTGACACTCTTCTGTAGTATGGCTGATGGTCCAGCCAATTATGGGGTGGCTTTCCCGAAACAGCTGCAGTTGGGTGGGTGGCTGTTCTCACGTTCCCATGTTCCCGTGTTCCAGCACATGTTTTTGGCATGGCCCTGGAGGCCTATAAAAGCCTGCTGCTCCAGGCAATCAGGGGGCATGGTCTGCTATCTGGCAGTGGAGCAGCAGTGGACTGAAGAGAGGCTCTGCCCCCAGAGGCTTGTGGGAAGCCGGTATACCAGTGGTGGCTGGTCAAAGGTGTATGTAGTGGTCCGGAGTAGTAGACTCAGACCACAGCTGAGAGAGGGTCTCACTACGTTTAGTAAGTGGCCAGACGGCCGAGGAGTTTGTTTTATGTGTTTGTTTTCTTGTATCCTGCCTATTAAAGCTGGTTGATACCAGTCTTAAACTAGAAAGAAGCCCCTGTGTCTGAGTGCCAATTTTCCGTTTACCAAAGACGGCGATCCAGGAGCGAAATACCCCCAGACGCCCAGGAGGGCGCCCAGATGTGAGTGTGGAGTCTTACATAGTGAGGGGAGGAATGCGATGGGCCAATATTGGCAGTAATTGACATGTGCACAATTTGGTGCAGAAAAAATGCAGTTTGCTAGGACTTGCTGAAAGCGAATTTAAAAGGCTGGAGGCCCTGATTTGTTGGGTTGCGGGAGTCTGAAAGACCTGTGTGCTCAGTGGGGGAGAGAGGACAAACCCGGGTTATACATCTGTGCTGTTTAAAAGACTGTGTTGCTACCTGAAATTGTTTTGTTTGGCCATGGAGGAACCCTTGCCCAGCTGAGGCAATCTATGAAGGGAGCCTGAGGAGCTGACTGCCACCATGAGAAAGGAGAATGAAAAGCTCCAGCAAATTAAAGGGCAGATTATGATGGGTAAAAGCCATTCAGAACCCCAAAATTCCACAGTTGGAAAGGTGGACCTCGCCACAAATACAAGCAGCCTTGCAGGCTGGAGATGCAGAGTCCAAGCAGGAAAAGACGGCTGCCGTGGATAACAAACCTGATGGTGTGCACGGATGCCTACAGGTGGACAATCAAAAAAAAACAGTCCCCTATCCAGAGGCCATATTGTCCATCAAAGAAGTGTCCACCTTTGGAGAATGGAGTTGCAGAGGACAATTCCGTGTTATTGCTGTTGCCGCGGGCAACCACCTTCATCAGCAGGAAATTTCAACCCACCAACCCAGCAGAGGGAGCCCGTTTTTATGGAGGTGCCACAAGGGGAAAGATATGTCTCCCTGACCCCCCCCCCTCAAAAGGGACCAGAGGTCGAAGCCTGCAACCCCTGGAGTTTTCCGGTGAATGGAGCCTCCCCCCCAAGGCTGACATGGGAGCCCCAGCAGCAGAGATCCAGACTGCAACCTAGACCGCATACCTGGTGGGAGACCCGTCATGGACCTGGTAAGACGCTCCAGTGGGTGTATTGCGGGTGACACCCTGTGTTGAGACTGCCAGGCAGGGTTGTGTGACATCCAGGGGTGGATCCAGCGGGAGGCCCAGACATGCTGCCTGTGCAGGAAAAGAGTGTGAAAAGCAGAAAAGGACTCTGAACGGGGGGACTTATTTTCTCCCAGGGCTGCTTTAAACCTGTGGGGATGATGACTCTCTTACCTCTTGCAGTATACATAATATTCTTATTGAAAAGGCTAAAAATGAGGAAAATGTATCTCTAATTAATAGCTATATGTCACAGCCTGAGCAGGGGGAGGTAAACTGGGTTGCAAAGTTAGCACCAGTTACTGCGCCCCTGTGTGAACAAGCAGCTAGAGGTGGTGCAGTTATGGCAATAAGGGAGAGCAGCCCAAGTAGCACAGGTGATGTGTGTCCTGAGATGGATAGCCAGCAGTTATGTTCTAATCCTGTTGGTCCCAGTGAGATGTTTGCATATTCTAATGGAAACTCTGCAAGTGTGTTGCCTGAAAGGGAGGAGGCAACCCATGAATGTGAGTGCTCTGATGCGGTATATGAGGAGACTAGGTGTGTGAATGTGCTGGTTATTGACCATGAGAAACACAAAATCTGTGAAGAGTCTCTATTTCAGTGTGGGAATGGACACGGCAATGTGTTAGTGCTTCAGTGTAAGGATGATGCTGATTATGCAGATGGGAATGATGGAAAAACCTGTGCAAAGATAACGTGTGCTGAGGCAGATACTGTGTGCAGCCCTGAGCAGTGGATCTGTGTTGGAGATCCAGAGTGTGACAATATAGAGGGTGAAAAGGAAAGTCGTGCTGTGACTTGTAGTCCCCCTGTGAGGAAATTTTCCAGTGTCTGCTGTATTTCCAGTAGCTTTTACTGCAGTGGTCCCACAGACTACAGTGACTGCAGGAATGGAAAATATGACACGCTAGACCCAGAAAAGAAGAGGGTTTGCTCAGGCGCTAGTGAGGGGCAGGTCAGTTTGTTTGAACCCCCAGATGATAAGGAAGTACTTGCTTTTGAGATGGTTGATAATTTTTCCCTAAAAGTTATGGAGGACAATGTTACCAGTATCACAGAGGTGGTAGAACCAGTGGTTTATGGTGACTTGCAGGTGGGTGCTGTCCCTACTGTTAAAAATGTGTCTGTCATTGACTCCAGTGCACAATGTGAAATGGATGGTGTGCAAGATAAAGAAGTGACCCTGATAGAGGTTGAGTATTCTCCCTTAGAGACGGCTACAGGGGATGTGCAGGAAACATCGCCACACATTGCTGCAGAAGGTCTGCTGATAAACAGAGCCAGTAAATGGAGGTGTGAACAGGGGAATGTGTTCTCTGATGCTGGTGAGGTGGTCAGTGAAGACCAGAAGACTCATGACAAAGAGAAGTTTGGGTCTCGTTATAATCCTGTAGACAAAGAAGTAGCAGGTTGGGGCCCAAGAGGCCATGGTGTATAGCGAACCTGAGAGGTGTGTTGTGCTTACAGCTTCCTGTGTAGCTTGTGTGGTTGTTGGGACCACCCAAGGGTCTTTTGCTTATGAAAGACCCAAAATAGAGAGGACACTGCCCTGTCGGCACAAGGACAAGGTAGTCTGTGTGTGGGAGAAAGCTACAAATTATGATAACACTGGTACTGGGGTTGTCGGCAGTAGCTCTGTGAAGGTTAGCATGCCGGCTGAAGATGGTGACTTCAAGGTTCCAGAACAGGTATGCATGGTGCCAACTATTTAAAGTGGCTATGACTTCATTTTTGCCCATTGTAGGGTGAGTGCATGGGATGATCTGTATGTAAGTGATGTTGTCTCCACCCCTAAAAACGTAGAGAAGATGATGGCCCTGTGTAGGAGCTTTGACCCTGGAGGAAGGGTTGTACAGGGTTATCAAGGCCTACGGCCTTTATCAATGGGGGAGGATATGTGGCCGGGTGACCGTAGGCGGTCGCATGGTGCTGCCACTAGGTGGCGTACGTCAGGGGACCTGCTAGAAACGTGGCAACGAGAGCATGGTCTCGGTGGGGGAAGCCAGGTGTTGTCGGTCAGCAACATTAGGTTGCTGACACTCATATGTAGTATGGCTGATGTCCAGCCATTATGGGGTGGCTTTCCCAGAACAGCTGCAGTTGGGTGGGTGGCTGTTCCCACGTTCCCATGTTCCCGTGTTCCAGCACATGTTTTTGGCATGGCCCTGGAGGCCTATAAAAGCCTGCTGCTCCAGGCAATCAGGGGGCGTGGTCTGCTATCTGGCAGTGGAGCAGCATTGGAGCTGAAGAGAGGCTCTGCCCCCAGAGGCTTGTGGGAAGCCAGTATACCAATGGTGGCTGGTCAAAGGTGTATGTAGTGGTCCGGAGTAGTAGACTCAGACCACAGCTGAGAGAGGGTCTCACTACGTTTAGTAAGTGGCCAGACGGCCGAGGAGTTTGTTTTATGTGTTTGTTTTCTTGTATCCTGCCTATTAAAGCTGGTTGATACCAGTCTTAAACCAGAAAGAAGCCCTTGTGTCTGAGTGCCAATATTCCGTTTACCAAAGACGGCGATCCAGGAGCGAAATACCCCCAGGACGGCCCAGGAGGGCGCCCAGATGTGAGTGGAGTCTTACACTACATATAGACATTTTATGATTCATGTGTATGTTAAGCCTGTGTGCAGAGCGCTTTCTCCCGCTTCGTCGGAGCTCCGTCGCCATGGAGACGCGTCTGTGTGCCGGCGTGATGACGCGATTGCGTTCATGACGTCAGGGGCACTCTTGCGTGTCACGCCGGGGTGACGCTTCTTCCTGGCGTCCGGATGCCCACTGGGTGAGCAGCAGGAAGCGCCGAAGTTGCACTACAGGTGTGTATACTCATGCCATAATGGGGCTTGCTATAAAAAGACCGTTACTAAGACCTATGGTTATACTCCCCTGAAGAAGCCACTGGTGCGAAACGCGCGTAGGGAGCTTGCGTGACTGCTATCATTTCGGGTAATATTGTTATACTATCATCATTATCTTTGCTTCCATTTATCATGCCTTCTTGATTTGTATATATTTCACTATGTAATTCTAATGACTGAGTATTAGGGATTTACTATTTATTGCACGTGCACTTTACATATGTTCCCTATATGTTTACTCAATATATGCAGTATATTCTTTATCTGTATACACTACTAAATTTTTTGTTGGATTTTTTCTATACATTATATTTATCTGGATCATGTTAATATGGATTTTTATTATTACTTCTACATTGAATATATTGGCCTTCTGATACAGTTTCTTCGCCATTTTCTGTTTTTTTTAAGATATTGTCGAATTATTTCTGTATTTAATCTTTTGCTTGAATAAAAATTATTATTTTATGGATATTTGTTTCTTCTGATTGTTTTGGTTTATTCAGTTATATTGGTTGTAGTACAATGGCTTATATTCAGTAATGGTCAGTTTGTATTATTCAGTCACATTGTGGTGGTGATATGTGGTCACGTTGTTGCGGTATTCGGTCACTATGTGCTGGTGATATGTGGTCATGGGGTGGTGGTATTATTCGGTCACAATGTGCTGGTGATATGTGGTGGTGATGTGTATTCATGGTGTGGTGGTATTATTCAGTCAGTTTGTGGTGGTGATATATGGGCAATTACGTGGTGGTATTATTCGGTCACTATGTGCTGGTGATATGTAGTCTTAGTAGGATATTGGTACTATTAGCTTGGGATTCTGTCTTTGTGTAGCAGTGTAATTTTGTAGCTGTATGACTATTATTTTGTTGTTTTATGCGTAGCACATTGTGTTAAAACTTTTTATATATATTGGCTTTGGTTTATGGTGATGCAATGTGTCTCATTGTGGTGCATTATGTTATGGGGTGGGGGGCGAAATTTCTTCACCTCGCCCTGAGTGCAATTAAGCCTAGGAACAGCCCTGCTACCAGGGTAGCAGATGTACTTCTGCTACCCTGGTAGTAATGCCCCTGACTCAGGCATATTCTACACTGCTTTAAAGCTATTTAGAACTCGCCTCTATGTGCCTACATCATATTTGTCGCCCTAAGAACTTTAAAAAGGTTATGGGAAAAGACATACTTCTGTCTCTGGTAATTTGATAATCCAGTTTGTTATATATTATTTCTTGTTTCTAACAAATTAGCAAAAAAGGCAATGAACACCAGCAAAAAAACTCCCAAAGTCAAATGCCACAAGGTATTAGAATACTAACTCTAGTGTATATAATTAAAAAGGTAAATTTTATTTAGAAACTAATAAACAAACAACAAAGCAGCACCAATTTTAAGCAACTGAGTCCAGAGTTTGTAGTTGATAATAATAGAATAACATCAATCATTACCACTAGTATACTGATAAATAATTTATAATTAATAATGATAAACATCCAGTGTCATTTCAGAGATGGTCAAATCAACTGAGCAATAAAACTAACATATCACCAAAGCAAAGCTGCAGACAGATTTACCCAAGGGCAATACAACATCAAAGATTGGTACAATGCAGAGCGTATTGCATAATGTAATTACCCAGGTAATGACTGCAACCTCCACCACCTAAAATCTTGTGTAGTCCCAATGCGAGTTTCGCGGGAGCTTCTTCCAGGGGACTGGTAATTTTAAGGCTACCAGCTACATAGTCTAGTAATGATCATCACCTATGAAAAAGGGTGGTGGAGCCCATAGAGAAAACACCACTCGAGTTTACATGTAAAGACACCTCTGCAGATGGTGTGCCTCTTCTGAGAGCTACAACCAATAAGGGTAATAAAATAAAGTGAGACAACAGATTAGGGCGTGACCAGCACTCTCTGTGCCATCTATCCATCTGTTCACTTGCATACTGAGAAGACCATAAACGAATATAGTTCACAAAGGCAGTGTTGAGTCCTGTGTGAACATACGTTTTTAGTAATAACGTGTTTGGATCCGTTGACGGACCTAAACGGACCCAGACACGTATCGAACATTTACATTTCTTTTACTGTGAAACACGCATCGGTGTTTCTCACATGAATGTGATCGCCAAATCGTTAGATACAATTCATGTTCATTTTGGTCTTTCAGGAATCCGTTTTTCTCGGATCCCGTTTCTCGGATCCATTCCAAAAATTTACATGTCAATTACTTGCGTATCCGAACGATTGCAGCAGGAGCCCCTTAATTTATAAACTATAGGGTGTCAAGTCCTGCTGCATCCACATGCATCCAAAACACGCAGCTGTGTGTTGAAATATGAGTTGGGATCAGTGTTTAGGATTACCTTATCGGACGCTGCATTTTTGGATACGATTTTGGGATCCAAAGTGGATCCAAAAATCGCGGAAATCCAAAAACGACTGTGTTTGACACAACCCCATAAGCTGGATCTCATTGATTGTAACAGTCCCAGAACACATCACTAGGGAGCGGAATATTATTTCTGGCATTGAATGCAATATGGATGGCCGGTATTTCTGCTAAAGTTCTGGAAATTACAAGAGTTTGTAGACTAATGTAGACTGTCTTTAATAAATGTCCCCCCTTCCATCTGACGTCAGACTAATAATACATCTTGGTAGATGGGAAAAAAAAAAAAAACCCTATAGCTCTTTGAAGGAGAATGCAACTTAAGCAAAAACTGCTGTGGTGGAAGGAGTTAAATATTCTCTCCTAGAAATATTGGGCGACATGTTGATGAAGGGCATTTACGTTCCTGATTTTATGGCTACGATACAACACTGGTCCTCCCAGCCATCCCCGAATTGCCGCCGCATGTTGGATCTCCAGCGGTCAGACAACTTTACGGCTCCTGCGCTCAAGGGTACCGCATTGACAGGGCCCAATGCGAGATGTGGAGCGGGCAGTAGGCATGGGGTGGGGGCGCCGGTCGTAGTGAGTTCTCTGGGGACGGAGCGGCGCTTGCGCTCTCGTATATGTCCGTAGCATACTGTACCATCGCGGCTCGATCAAATATTCGCGGTAAGCGTCTCGGCAGCTCCGATATACAAGTCTGATCAGTTTTTTTTTGGTCTTTAAATACTTACCGCGCCTAACCGGCGGCGAAGTGAACAGCACAGGTTCTGAACTTGCGAAGGTAAGCGGAACTCGAGAGAGACTGTCTAGATATGTCTCTCAAGCGCATCTCAGCATACCGACGCAAGCGCCGACTTGGTGTCGAAATGCTTGGGGCGGAGGCGAGAAGTGAAGCAGAATACGGAGACGTTGCTGAGAAGCAGATCGAACGATCAATCGCGCGACAGAAATTTTTAGTATGTGGCGCTCCGTCTCACGTGCGCAGTGAGTATGTCTTTATATGGAATATAAATCGCTTTATTATATATATGCGGCGTGGTAAACAGTGTCAGAAGCGAAGTTGAACGTAATAATAACTAGATCACAATAATTAAAAAAAAACATCACCTTTTCCAATACTAATCTAGTAATGGGCGCATATATCCAACAATATGATATTGTCAAAAATTTGCCAGAGGAAAGACAGTAATTCTAAATTGAAACACATATTTCTCAGTGGTCAGTGGCAGTAAAACGGCCAATCAGAATAGGAGTGCTCGTACAGTGAACCATTAAAAGCTTGATGTGGGTAAGCAATTGACCAATCTCAAAATCACAGGCCGGGATATTCACAAAATAACAGTAAAATGCTGTGAATAAGAGCTGATTGGCCCTGAGCTAGCGGGGTCTCGAGATATTGCTCAGCTCACATTCAGTATAATAGAAGCGACAAGTCCATCTAGCGCTATGAGCCAAGTTTAGACCAATCAGGGAATACGAGCGACAAAGTCCCGATTCAGTCAGCCTGTAATGAGGGAAGTTTTATACACCAATCAGATATCCAGGGCGGTTATAATCCAATAATTACAGTTAAAAAAGTGTGAAAAGAGCTGTTTGAACAGAGCTCGCTGGGGTCTCTGCTAGTTCAGCCAATCAGAGTCAGCCACGGAGTACTTCTCCATTATTATCTATGGAGAGATGATGCGACATCAAATTCTCCCGCTGCAACAGCGCTACCGCATAGCCTGAAGTGTTAATCAATACAAACTTTATTTTTATACAGTGATAAAACTTTCAGATAAAGACCATGAACAACTTCTTTATAGAAAATAATGTCAGTTAAAAACCCGAACAGAACCTGTTCGTCGCCCGAGACAGCGCTAATAGGGATATTGCCATTGATTAGTGAAATGTGCTCGGGACTAAGACTACGTATTCAAATTCTGTTAAAGCTATTTCTCATTGGTCGGCTATAACAAGCCAATCACAGAATAGGAAGCGACCATATGTCAATTATTCTATTGGAGGAGGAATTGACAATCAGAGGAATAGGAGCGCCAGATAGGCTCTCCATTTATCCTATGGGAAGAAAAGATGACATCAATCAATATTCAAATGAGCGGGACAGTTTCAAAATATCAGTATAAAAGCCATGAAACGAGGTGATTGGTTGGAAGACAGCGGGGGCTCGTCCTAGTCTTAGCCAATCAGAGTGACGAGCTGCTTGTCTCATTAGAGTTCCTATGGGCTGACTCACGAAAATTTAATAGTATGGCGCGTAATTTGGACCACAATTGGAGAAGCGAGAGAAGCGACGCTCCTATGGAGGTTTCTAATGCGCAATCCTGAGTATAATGTGTACAATGGTCCTGAAATCTCAAATTATAACTTACAGAAGTTGTGTGCTGTATATTACACCACGAATAATATATGTGGCTAACGAAATAAGATTTGAAATCAAGAAATATGCTTATTTCTTTTTATTTAGATCATCGCACCCATACTATTGATCCTTGGACATAACGAACATTAAAGAACATAACATGATTTTATGGTCTTTTTTTTTTTTTTTTCGTTAGCGCCTATAATTAGTTATTCGTTGTAATATACACATCGGCACAACTTCTGTAGTGTTATAATTTGATTTCAGCATGTACACTTTTATTCACAGACTACATTAGAAAACCCCTTAGGAGCGGTGCGTCGCTCTCCATATTTGGTTCCAATCTATGCGCAATCCACCTTTGAAATTTCGAGTTCCCATAGCAAATCTTATAGAGATAAGCAGGTCTCGCTGCTCTGATTGCTAAGCTGGACAAGGCCCGCTGCTTCAAACACATTCAGCTCGTTTCTGCCTTTTTACTAGTGATTTGAATGCTCGCCTTTGAAATATGATTGGTCATTTTTCTCCATAGGATAGAATGGGCTCATGTCGCTCCCTATCTAGATTGGGTCAATTCTACTCTCCATAGGATATAATGGGAAAATTGTCGTCCTTCCTTTTCCGATTGGCATGGTTTTGTCCGTACACATGAGAATAGCTTTACATAATTTGATTATTAACTGTCTTTTCACGGCGATTATCTCTAATGGAATATTCTCATATGTTGCGAATGTGGTCTCGGCGTAACGAACGCTTTTTGTTCTGGGTTATTTAATTGCTTTTAAGTTTTTAGTAAGAAAGTGTTCTGGTCTTTATTGAGAATGTTTTATGTACACTATGTAATAAAAATATTTTTTGTTGATTAATACTTCATGCCCGGCTCGGGCTAGCGCAGAGATTTGTAGTAGCGCTCATCCTCGCCATAAGTTTAATGGTGAGAAGTAGTCTCACGCGCTCTGATTGTCTGAGCTAGTCCGAGACCCGTAGCTCAGCAATCAGCTCATTATTCAGCATTTTTACTGTATGTTGAACTATATCCCGCTTGTTTCTTGTAATTGGTGTAAATTTCAGATAGGCGTAGACATGAGGACTTTGTCGCTCGTATTATGATTGGTCTAAACTTCTCCATTTAGATCCTAGAATGGGACTTTGTCGCCTCATCCTTAATATTATGATTGGCTGAGTAGCCAAGTCCCCTGGTAATCTATCAGCCTATCAGCTGTTTTTTAGCATTTTTTATTCTGTATTTTGGGAACATGTTCCCGCCTAGCTGGATTCTGATTGGTCCAATTCCTGCCCCACTAGGTTTTAATAGATTCAGTGTCGCTCCTATTTGATTGGGTCGAGTTTCTTGGCGACCAATGTGAATAGGTTTAAGAATTTTGAATTATGTCTTTCCACCGGCCATTTGCAATATCCTAATTCTTGAATTAGGATATTGGAATGTGATTTCTGTTTATGTAATTTTATTTTTAATGTTTAGCTCTCTTTCTGAGAAGTGTAGAACCTTTTATAAGGCGCGATTTTGGATTTTATACTCGCCCAGCACCAGACCGACATATGGAATAATGATTTCTCGCTGTTCCACAGGCCTGTCTCGCAATCGGAAACTCAGATTTTCGTGCTCATGCCCCGACACCTGGGCAGGCGAAAGGTCCGATCTCGCACTGCGCGACCATGTACCCGCACTTGTGCTCCACACACACTACTGCGACGATGCGTGCAGGGATACTTTTCCTCTGCTATGTCCGTAGTGCCCTACGCTCTCTGGACGGCAAATTCTTCGGCGCGCGCTGCCACAGCGCCCAATGTCCCCTGACATCTTAGTGACTAACACGCACATCTGGACAGAGCGAGCGGCGGACTTTTCCGCCCTCGATCCATGTATTGATCGCAATATCACCTTTCGGCGGACGCAATCTCAGACTGCAGCGCACACTTCGCCTAACACACTGATGCGAGTCACCGGCGGACTTTTATGATTTCGATGATGAGCGACGGCCCGTCCGCCCGACATTTAATGCCTAGGCGACAAGATGCTCGCCGGGGAACTGCGGAAAACGGATGCTTACTCCGGCCTCTATGACATAAGACGCCACGGTCGGGATGTAATTACATGTCCCATTGTTGCTCTTAGAGGAGATAAAATAAATCAGTAATACAACTGTGGACAGCACTGGCGATTAGTATAGCATTGCGCGGAGCATTGTCAATGTGCACTTTGGCTCCAAGTGGTTGGACTGCTAGCATAGGAACCGTAGCAGCTGTTATAGAGCCAAAAGTCTCTTTAGCGAGGCCTGGTAACCATTTCCACACACATATAGTTGTGGTTGCTAGGTTATTAATAATGAGCAGGAAGACGGAAGCTAGCGACATCACGTGAAACACTATGTCAAGTAGATGTTCCCACTAGATATTATCAAATGCGCCGCAGTGTCTTGAGACTATGTCTAATGGACTTGTTTGTATTCGACGAATGGACAAGCTAGTTCCTCTCTGTACTTAATAGTGGAACACTAGTGGACCCGTGAAGGAGTATCTACTGACTGATTGGTCACTGCCAGCTCCAGTTTGTAATATTTTGCTGTTCTCCGTACATATTTTTTTTTTTTTAGAAAATTCAAAGAGGGAACTGTCACTATTAAACAAAACTCAATTTTCTACTATATGGAGTGACCATTAACCTCCTCTTTATTCTTAGGCCTTAATATTCTTCAGGTCGAGCCTTTCTAATACATGCCTTAGCTCCTAACCTATCTGGGAGCTTAGATCCAACATTTTATACATTGGGGCGCCTTATCTCGTGGCATAGCTAACAAACCTCGGGACCTTATAACTAAATCCTACTTATCCTACCTGGGGCCTTACCTACCTGTCTATCTTCCAGAGGCCTTATCTACCTACCTACCTGGATCCTTGTTTATATACCTACCTGATACCTTTTCCACCTACCTACCTGGGTCCTTTCCTATCTTGGACTTTGCCTACCTAACTGGAGCATTACCTACCTACCTACCTACCTAGATTGATCCTTGCCTATTAATCTGGCCGAGACCTAACCTATTACATGGGGAAATGGGGGTGGTAATGAAAGTCTGTTATGAGGTGCCTCGCCATCAGTCCTAGTTGTAGACATTCTGACTTATGGTTCAGTAATCTTTTTCTACTGTGAATGGACTTTTTGTCTTGCATTCCAAAGACCCCACACTATATTTGGGCCACTCCATCTTTTTCTCCATAGTAACCTCATTGGCAAAAAAGCTGATGCTTTTAGACCATAACCAGTGTTCATATACATGTGGCCCAAATTGTGGTTGAGTTGTGCAAGTGACAAAGTCTCAGATCTGGTTCATATAGGTACATTACCTTATGTGCTAACAAAAGTTTGACTGGCAGTCATTCAGTCATGTCATAGGACCGTTATTACAGTACTAGGATCATTAATGGAATAGACCGTAGGTTCACAGTAACAATATTTTTAAGGCTTTATGAATGTAAATCACTCGCTTAAAAGCCATCAGATATCTTCGTAAGGTCTTGTGATTATCCATAGGAAGTTTAGAGTAAGCTAAACTCAATAGTTATTGTCCCTTATTCACTTATGAAGTTATCTTTACAGCGGATATTATTTCCTTCGCTCACCTCTGGTCTTCTTATCTCCCTGCTGTTCTGTATTTGTGCCCTGGAACAACACTGAGGACCTTATGCTCTGTATTACAACTAGCTTTCCTATGATAAACACATCGGCTGTTTCACAGGCTGCATTTGTCACCCTCGGTAAAATGGTTGTCATTCTCATTCTGAAGTGTTATGGGATTATGGGAGTATCACTGTAAGTGGATCCTTATCTAGGATTTTGGTCCTTTGCTGCTCAGCATGCAACTGGATTCTTCCTCTGTTCTTATAGCCCACTTTCTGATTCTCAACCTGTCATCTTTATGCTGTCACATTCCTGTCACGCATTTAATAAAGGTGCTGTTCCAGGATATAAAGAAAACAACCAGAGAAACTTTACTGACAGGTTAAAACGTATCTAACGTAGGTAGTGACGATATTCATGGAGAAAGGTACATATATTTCATGTGCCGCTGGCTCTGCACTTGTATCGCCAGTTTTATTAAAGTATTAAAAGGAATCAATTCTTAGATGTTATAAACATTTCAATGTCAGTCAACTGCTTGATCCTATTAAAGATATAGGATGCATTAATATACTCTAGCACAATTCTTTAGAGGTTCCTTACGCCACCTAAAGTATGTGCGTTGCCAGTAGATATATAGACTATAGAAATGTAAGTGATTTGTTGTGCTGTCAATTTCTATAAGCATCATATAATACTGTATATTAGTGACTTCGTTTCTATTCTTATCCCATGTATATGTTTTACATCCCAAAGAATGACTATGAACCCTTTTATGGCGCAGAATTTTCAATGAGGAAACAATGCTATTTTGGTGGCTGACAGTGTCATAGTGTAAGGGAGTTACATTATTTGAGGGCAAAATTACGCAGCAGTTAGGTGTACCAGGCGGGGCGGGACCCCCGGGGAAAATAGCGGGGGTCGGCACTTCCCGGCCAAGATTGAATTTGGCCACTATGTGCCCTTTTTCTTTATGTGGATTTTGCGTCAATTTATCATGCAGAATTAGATCTATCTTTTACGCTACCTATGCGCAGAAGACATGTTAAAGGGGGTTTTTACCAATATGTAATGTTGATGTGGGATCCTCCAAAATGGTATTTAATCACTTTTCTAAATATATGTGATTAAAACAATTGCAGCGTGAGAGAGCTACAGGCTGCCTTACCTGCCCTTAGTTTTTCTCAAAAGCTTGCTTAGAATACGACCTGACAAGGCTGGGCTTTCGCAGAGCACACTTCTTATCTGATGAAAGGGAGCTGAAGAAGCTTTCAAGGGACTGGGGAAAAAATGTTTTTTTTGTATACAGAATCCACTAGTTGTAGTGTGATTATCTGAGTAGTTTCCCTGCCTTTATCTGAGAACAGGGAACATGAAGGAGCTTTCAGGAGGCTGAAGGGCTTTCAAGCTGCTGTGGAGAAAGGTGTTGTCTTTTGTATACAGAATCCACTAGTTGTAGTGTGATAATTTGAGTGAACATTGCACACGATCCCTTATACATGGCTCTGTGCTCTGACCAGCTCTCTCTCAGCTCAGCGTGGCCTGTTTACGTTTGCTTCTTAGAAGATAAGGCACCTCCTGGCAAAACCCCTTTAATTGTTGACAGGAGTACTTTTTTTCTGCAATGTGGTTTTGGAATCTGTGTCTGCCAAAGTTTACATTGAATTAAGGTATGTATTCCCATTCAAAACAATGGGACAGTATAAATGTCTTTTTAATATTGGTGTGTGAACCTTATTAGCACCGTCAGCACTTATTGGATAGTGTCAGCAGGCTTGAGCTGGCCCACAGGTCAGCGGGGGAAACCTCTGGTGTGCCCCTGGGCATTGTGGATCACTGAGAATAGCAGCTTTTCAAGGAGAAAGGAAGAGAAAGAGAGACAAAAAGGAAGAAGCATGAGCAATATGTGCAGTCATGTACAGCAGCTGTAGGATGGGCCCCGAAACTCCGCTCTATTGGTGAGTCCCAAGAATCAACTTCATTGGTGGCACTAAGAATCAACTCCACTGGTGAACCTTAATAATCAACTTTTCTTCTCGGACAGAAGACTCAACTCAACCGGTGGTCCCTAAGATTTAATTCCACAGGAGGACCCCAAGAATAAACTTCACCTGTGGGCCCCAAGAATCAGCTTCACTTATGGGCCTCAAGAACCAACTCCACTGGAGAATTCCAAGAATCAACTCCATTGGTGGGCCCCAAAAATCCACTCCACTCCACTGGTGGGCCTCAAGAATCTCAGTTTTTGGACTTTAGGGACACACCTTTTGACAAAGGGAATGGTAACACCTATATGTTATTTTAGTCATGAATTCCATGAAGGAATAACATGAAGCTGCATAGGTGGCACTAATGGTATGTCCATCCAGGCTCAGACTGATCCATAAGGGAGCAGGGAAAACATCTGGAGGGCCCCTTGGCATGGTGGGCCCTTGAGCATGACCGGCCTGATGCTGCTTTTCAGGAAGAAAGGCAAAGAAAGAATCAGAAAACAAGAGCCAGAGTGCAAGAGTAATGTGCACTATGTGCAGTCATGTACAGTAACTGTAGCATTGGCCTCAAGAATCAACTCCACTATTGGGCTCCAAGAATCAACTCCACTGATGAGCCCCAATAATCAACTCCACTAGTGGGCTTCAATAATCAACTCCACTGTTGGACCCCAAGAATCAACTCCACTATTGGACCCCAAGAATCAACTTCACAGGTGGGCTCCAAGAATTGAATTCACTGATGGGCCCCAAGAATCAACTTCACTTTGGGCCTCAAGAATCAACTTCACTTTGGGCCTCAAGAATCAACTCCACTGTTGGGCCCTAAGAATCAACTTCACTGGAGGGCCCTCCACTGGTGGGCTTCAATAATCAAATCCACTGTTTGACCCCAAGAATCATCTCCACTGCTTGGCTTCAAGTATCAAACCATTGTTGGGGCTGCTCAACAAGTTCATATGTCTCTCATATACTGCACAAATGTCACAAAAAGTCACTAAAATACTGAGAGGATGTCCCACAATTCAGTGTTATTTTTTCTGTTAGATTACACAAAAATGAGCAATGTTTCTGTTGGAATTAAAAAGATGCTCCTATGTGTGTAGATATTACTGTTACATTCTTTTTATAGCACTCCCTAATGGTTTTTTGTGCTCCCTTTGAAAATTCTACCAAATATGTCCAGAGCCATTGGTCACAATGCCAGTGTTTGTTGTCACAAAAAATCCTTTTGTACTTTGGTGAGGGTTTAAGACCTTTAACAAGAATTAGTGCTATAGAAATGACTTCTTCTCAATAATACTGGAGACATCAGGAGGGATTTAGGAGAAGAAAATTAAAACCCCAATCGTAGGGTTTGGTAAAATGCCATTAGGCCCAATACAATGGCTCCAGCACATTTTTGTGACTTCCAAAACAAATAAAAATCATAATGCAGATGTGATGTGATGAGCTTTAGTTACAAAGAATTCTTAATCACTAATGTGTTTTTTTCCCCTTGTAAAATCTACTCTCTTCTTTTTAATTTTCAATGGGTATTTTCATTTTGTTTTTTCCACAGAGTGTTTGTTTAGGTTCTTGCTAGCAAGATTAATCACAGTATAATAGCTACCTCATGTCATTTATACCAAACTATAATTATACTTTTGTCCTGATTTCTAGTGCGTGAGATGTCATTTAAACACATGGAGATTGTCAACTAAGCACTGACAGCCACAGTTGGTACCGTAAATGTAGGTTGTTTTAAAAAAAAAATCCCGTAGTCGAAATACTGTTGAAATGGTCACAGTTATGTGCAAAATGACAGAAAATGCACAGAGGATGATTGTAGCAACTATACCACTTGATGCAGGTGCTAGAAAAAGATCTGTGACAAAATGAGTTTAAAATTTGGGCCAAAATTTACCTATATCATGTACTATTTTAGGATATTTTTATTTTAGTGAACTTTGGAACATTTTTCCGGGGATGTTTAAACGGGAACTTTACATTTATGTAGCGTTCACATTATACTGCATAATAATTTACAGTTGACAGCCCCTCAGACTTGCCCAGAGGGCAGGGGAAACCCCCTTGGGCCCCCTGAGCATGGTGGGTACTTGGGCATGGCGAGCTTGCGGCTGCTTTTCAGGACGAAGGAATGCAAGTGTCATGTGAAGAAAAGTACGTGTGAGGGGGGGGCCCAAGAATCAATCCAGTAGTAGTGTTGGGATGGGAAAAAGGTTATATATGTGTGACCCTTTGTGTCTCTATTTTAATGTTATTTTAGTATAACCCCTTTCATATGCCTTTCCTTTGGCCGTAAAAGCTGCCCTGCTGTTTCTCTTTTCTCTAATGTATTAACAAAATGGTTGTAGAACGGTGGCGAAACATCCGGTCTGGGGGGGGGGCGCACCCGTTTTTCCCCTCTGCAGGGCCCCGGGGGGGCGGGTGGGGCCGCTGTCCCGTTCGGCTGCGGGGCACCCGCCATCACTATGACCAGTCCTTCCCCGCGCTCTTTTCCCCCGCCGGCCGGATGCCGCGCACAAAAAGGGTTTTGTGAATTTTAAAAGGGGCAGCCGCCCTTATTTGGGTAGTTGGGGCGCTGACCCTATTTGTGTATGATCCCCGTCCTTTTGCTGGGGTTTGTAGACTCCCGCCGCAGCAAATCCAAAACCGCTTTGCGGGGGTTCTGGTGAAAACCAGGACCCCTTAGATTCCCTTCCCCGGCTGGTTAACCATTTCTTCGGCGGGCCAGGGGATCCTATCCCCGGGCCCCTACAGGCTGCAAATAAAACTTTTGTAGGACACCCCTGTATAATCCAAGTGGCCCTCCTTGGACATTCCTTTAGTTACAGGAGTAAGCCACCCCCAAGGGATGAAACCAATAACAGTAACAGCTCGGCCAGTGATGTTTTTCTTACCCACTGAAAAAAACCCTTGCCATTTTGTGAAAAAACCCAAAAAAGTTTTTTCAATCATGAGGCTGTTGTGTTTTTTCTTTCAGGTGCCCTTTACCATCTTGGTTTATTTGGAGACCCCAAAAGGATTTTAGAGCCCCTTTGAGGTTCCATCTATTTCAGTAGGAGTCAGGCATCCCATTTGACATTATGACAGAAAAACACCTTTTTTGTTGAATTTTAAGGCCCAAAAAAGTCGTTTTCATCAATTGTGGAGTCCCCTTTAAAAAATACTCCATTGTTTCCTCTTCTTTTCCTCATACTTTTTTTTAATCTTTCCACTTAAACATAAGGTTAAGAATAAGTGACGCAAGATTAAATTTTTGAAGCTGTTATATGCCAAGCACAGCACACCATAATGAGCATTCTTACAAAAGAACCTTGAGGAAAACCACTAAGTATGTCAATGTTTGCCCAATAAACATGTCCTCTATTTTCTTTTCACTCTATCTCACGGCAAAGCTACAGAAACTGTCTCAGCCTTGTGGGTATTCCTGCAGCTGTAATGTTGTGGCACGGGTATAAGTGATGTGGTGCAGGGAGCAGTAAGGAACACTGACACAAAGATAAGGAACAGAAGACTTTACTCACAGTTCTTCACTTAAAGGGAACCTGTCCCCAGGGTGTTCACATATAAACCTTTTACCCTGGTGTCCTGTGTAGCTTAACTCCCCAAGCTGCCTTTTTTTTTAAAAAGGGTTTTGTTTTTTTCCCCCTAAAGCCCTTTTTCAGTCTAAAATTCTCTGACATCACTGTAATGGGTGGTTTGGCGTTTTGCCCCCCCCCTTATTCAAACAGCTTTTGTTTTGAAAATCTCTTAAAAAAACTCGACATGCGCTCAGCCGGCACATAAACAGGAAGTGGAGCTCTTTACTGGCGCAGCAGTCATCATTTTGCATCCCAATCGCCTTTGCTGTAGTTATTTTTCCTTTTCCACTTTTCTTACTTCCCTCATGAAATCTTTTGTGGGATAATTTGAATAAAGGTTTCTTTAAAACAAGAGGAGGAGATTTTGGAAAAAGAAGAGAGCAAGAGAATCAGTGGAAAGGGGGGAAAAGCTGTGAGGAAAGTATGCCTTCTCGGTGTCGGGATGGGAGGCTTAGGGTCCACCGAGGAGTTTGTTTTTGGGGGGGCCCAACCCTTCTCCACCACCTGAAAATGAAATTTACCAGTCTCTCTTAAACTTTTTAAAACCTTGTGATGACATTTCAAACTACCTGTAATCAAGATGGGTGCGGGGGGCTTCTATTTCCCCCTTACCTAATTGCAGCAGGACCGGGGTGAATATAAAAAGGTCTAAATTATGTCCCTCTCCCCGAAGTTTCCCATTTTAAAAATAAAAATTATCAAAGTATAACAAAAAGTTTTTGCGTATAAAAACCACTAAAAAAGGGCACAATTACGGTAACATCGTATATAAAACCACAGCCCCAAGGATAAAATTCCAATTTAATTTCCACTAAGCCCAATTACCCCCTCATGACCAGTATCCCCCCAAACATAGTGACGAATAATTCACCAGCCCTTTACTAAATTATAAACCATTGCCTTTGCCATTATCATCCCATACAGTGAAAATACAGTGGTAGATGCATTTGTACAAAAAGGGGTGAACTTGAAGTCTGGGGCCCTAGTGAAAAATTTAAAATGGGCCCCCAGCTACTGTGTACTTAAAAATGCTGGTTTTTTTATGAGGAGAAGGGCGAGCTACCTTTTGAAACCTTTTTGCTCCCCCCCCTGCCCAAGGAGTCTGCGACTATAAAGTGTTCAGTTCAGGTAATTTAGTGACTCACGGGTTTATGTTTCTCAGATGTTCATGTTCCCTTTCCCTTTTGGTCCCACCTTCATGCTGAATTTTCCCTGCAGATGTTGAAACCAAATACCCTAAAATTTTCACTTTTCCGTTGTTTACCTTTTCCAACTCTATACAAAAATTTCCCCCCAGGAGTGGGAGAGGGGGGGGGTTCAGGCCATTCCTTATGGCACAGTCTCTGAGGAGGAACAAAGGACAAACCCCCTGGAGTTTTTGCTATGGCCTGTACCCCTTTTCAGAAATTAGGGTTGTTCACATGTTTTTTTGGGGTGCTTTTAGTGGGATTACGGTACCCCATAGCCTCAATAAAAAAATTGGATTCCCCCTGTCCCCCGCGGTAAAATAGATCGTATTGAGGCAGCGGGGGGTTCTTTAAATTTTGAATTACAGTCCCAAAAGTAGCAAGGGACGCTGTTCCGGGCCCCCCCAGGGTGGGTGGGCGGGCCCCCGCTCCCAAAGGGGTGCGATTTGGCCCCCCCCACCTGCCTGGCGCGCTTACTTTTGCTCCGCCGGCAGTTCAAAAGGGCCCGCGGCGAGTGTCATTTTAAGCTGCACCCTCAATTCACTGTGGTACGGGAGGAGGTCGGACGGATCATTACCCTCCTCCTTTTTTACAGGCTCGGTGAGCGTTGTACTCAGATCTGCATCAATGGGGTGTGCCCCCAATTTGTTCACACCCCTGTAACGTGGGTTTTTTATTAAAAACAATGAAATACCTTGTTTTGTTGCTGTGTGTTTGAGCCATTTGGGGACCGAGACGATCCAACACGGGGCAAAAAAGGTTTTGTAACACGGACTGAACACCCCGTGTGAAAAACCCCTTATCCTACTTATAAAGAAAGGGGGGTCGTTCCCCTTTTTAAATTGCTTGGGCAGGGGTAACCCAATTTTTTCTTCTCCTTCAAAGAATTAGTTTTGGGCCCGAAAAACAGGGGCCCTAAAAAAATACGAAAACCCGGCTTTATAAACCCCACCAGCCAAATAAATATCGCCCACATATTGATCCCAAAAAAAAATTTTCATCTCTGGTTTTTAGTGAACTTTTTTTTTATTTGCTCTTGTGTGTTTTTGGCTATTTCAAATGCAAATACGGTGTATGTTTGAAAATGGTTTCTCTCATTTATGTGTGGGTGGCAAAAGAAGGGAAATGGGGAAAAGGAGGTGAAGGGGCCCGGTGCCAGGTGCTGTAGGAGTTGCGCTGGCCAGTGTTATTCCCCACAGCGGTTTAGAAAAGACGACAAGGAAACAGGCCACTGTACACCGGGGAAAAACTCACCTTATCTGTAAGTAAAACCCTTCATCACAAGATGAAGAATTTACTAAATGATAAACGCCTATAGCGTCAGGGACAGGCGACAATCCCCTTCATTACATATTATATATATATATATAATATATATATATATATATATTTTATATATATTTATATATATATATATTATATAAATATTTTTAAATATATTATTTGTTTATATTTTAATATTTATTTATATTTTTATTTATATATAGATATATTTTTATATATATATTTTTATAAATTTTATATATATGTTTTGTTTGGCTGAAAAAAAAACAATTTTGTACGGAAATAACTAACAGGTAAAAAGAAAAATTATTTTCAAATTTAATACCATCAAATTGTATTTTTACTGTCCCCCAGGGGACATGATTACCTTTTAGGGCTCGTTCACCGGTTTTTGGGACTGATTCCCCAGCCCTAACTGCGGGAGTATTTGCGCTGCAAGCGGGGAATACGCCCCCGTCATTCGGTAATCCACAGTTTTATAGAGAACTATGGATTCCGCTCTCCCCCCCCGCTCTGCGAATACGCCGTGGGGGGGGGTGAAAGTGAATGCACATTTTTTAAGGGGTAAGCGTGTAAATAATAAAAGTCATGGGGGAAATCGTCCCGAATTCGTCGGCAAAAAGCCTTTTGGTTTTAAATGGCCTTTTAGTGAATTAATGGTGCAATATTAAAATTTATGTATTTATATTTTATTAAAATTTTTAAAATATTTTATATATATATTTTTATTTTATTTATATATATATTTTTTTGGGTGTGTATATGTAAAAATTTATACACATGTTTTAACACAAAATTTTGTATGAGTATATACTTACTACATATACAAACATTTTTAAATTATACAATAACAAACTTAAACCCATGTATATACTTTAGTTATTCAAAAAAATACAAGACTTTTTCACGCAATAAAATGTACTACAAAAAATCATGAAAAACCCTAAAGCAATTTTTTACACCACAAAATTTACATGTATTTACACAATTACAACTTGAAAAATTTTAAATGCAACATGTATAACACATACATGTACATACAAATATACAAGTTTTAAAATATATACAATGTATACTTTTAAACAGACTATTTAAAACTTTACATGTATGTATCAAAAATATACATTACACAGACATTTACACATTTTTAAACAATTTTACAGCAATTCATCACATATATACATGCCTGTAACATTTTTCAGACATTTACTTCTCACTATATATATAACCATAATACAAATACATATTTACACACATTTTCACACATATTCATACAATTAAACACTTTAAAATCATAATCCAAATTTTAAAGTAAAAAAGAGGAGATTTGAGGTGCGGGGTGCCGTGGGGAAAAAAATTTTCCATAACCCCGCCCCTCTTGATGGTGAGCCCTTCCCCCCTTTTAAAAAGCCACACCCCACGCTACCTAACTGTGTTCGACTCTGGATGAAAGCTGGGTTTTGGCGTCACCAGCCTTTTTGGTGTCACACAAAGCACTTTGAATTCAATTTTTTTTTTCACTTCATACTGTAGCCACCTCTGTAAAGCAACATGGGGGGGATAGGTGGGAGGTGTAGGGGAAAGGTTATGGGGGGGTTAGGTGGGAGTGATTAAAAGGAGGGTGAGAGGATTATGGGGTTTTAGGTGGGAGGTTATGGGGTGATGAGGGGTTGTATTTTTTGTTGGTAAGGATGCATAAACAATGGTGGGGAGTGGTGGGGGGAAGAGGGTACGGCACGTTTACAAATCTCTTTGGGGGAGCATAGGGCCCATCCCCAGGGATTTTTGTTCGGTGCGCCTGCACCCCAGAATCATATTGTGCAGGTTGAAATCCCCTACCCCGCACCCCCGGAGTCGTTGAGGGGAAAGTTTCAGAGGATGCAGGAGAGGAGTTTTGTACTGTCATTTTTTTTTTATGTTTTATTTTCATACGGTTTCCCCTTTGGACTATGTCGGCTCATTGGATTATGTTTGGGCCAACGTTGGATTGATTTCTGTAATAAAATGGTGAAAGAGGGTGAGTCGGGAGTGTTTATTTAAATAAAAGTTTTTTGTGTAAATTGTGTCTTTTTTTTTCCATTTAAAATTTTAGTTTTTTTTGGCGGTATCTGAAGGCTTCTAAATTACTAGCAATCGGGTTGATGTCAACCGCAGTAGTTTTTGTCATCCTAGGTGAACTAACCCCCCTGTCACTATTTCCCCAGTACCTAAAGCACCAGGGTACTGGGAAAAACCGGTAACCGTAGAGTGGACCCTCTTTTTTGTGGGTTGCTTCGGGGCGGCTTGGGTGATATTTTTAGAATGGAAGGGAAACCCGTTTTAATGGACTCCCATTTGATTTTAGCAGGGCAGCTGTTGGTTTTTATTTGGTGGTTAGGGGAATTTTTTTTTTTAAATTCATTTATTAAACGAAAATTTCCCAAACTCGGCACCTCCGTAAAATTTTCAGTGGATGCCTGTGTGCAGATTTATTAAAAATTATTTTTCAGAAAAAAAAAAATGAATGGGGGGCCCCCCCAATTTCCATAAAACCCCCAAGGTAAAAACCAACAGCGGCAGCTGGGTACTTCGAATGGGAAAAACCCTCGATATGGTTCTTTCCATTCTAAAAAATACCAGCTGCAGGTCCAGAAGGGACCCTCATTAGAGGGGGCCACTTCTGTGGTTAGGCTCTTCCCAGTCCCTGGTGTGTTGGGTACTGGGGTAATAGTGACACGGGGTTAGTGTCGCCTTAAGCAATAAGAAACAACTGGTGACATAAGCCCGAGGATGTAATGAAGGGTGTCGGTCAGATACCCCCCATCTAAACTTAGTGTATGGAAAAAAAAAACACACAAATTGCACAAAAAAAATTTTATTTAAATAAACATCTCCGACACCAGCCCTTTTTAACCATTTTTTTTGAGAAAAAAAAATCCAAGGTTTATCCAGTAGTCCACGGAATCCGACGTAGTCATAGGGAACCCCGTAAAAAACAAACTTGCACTCATAACATTGGCTGGTTACCCTATTCGCATTAAAAAAGCTGGGTGAACCATCACCCCCAGGTAACACCAGCTTTCCAGAATGGAATACTTGGTGCCACCTTTGGGGGTGGAGTGTCACCAGCTTTCGGATGCTGAATAGGCTATTGCCCTAGGCAATCACAGGTCTGTTCCCTGGGCCTTTCCTGCCCCCTGCAGCCACCCAAAGAAGACCACAGGGGGGGAGAATGGGGAGAGGGCAATTTTTACCCTTGTGGGCCCGTTTGCCCCTTGAGACCGCCAGGAAAACCGCGGGGAAGGGGAAAGCAGGGCAAGTGACAGAAGATAAAATGGGAATCCCAACCCTTGCACTTAAAACACCCCTCCCCAACACACAAAATACCCCCCCCCAGAGACTAAACACAACCATCGCACACACTACACACCCCCCAACTGAAAAACACACACCCCCACACCAAAAACCCCCCCTAAACCACACGAAATACACACCTCGCAAAACCCAAAAAACATGTGCCACACTCCTCCTCTGCGCACACACTCTGCCACCCATCTTCTTGCGTACTTCTGCCCCTATCTCCCTTGCGCACACACTCTGCCCCGATTCCTCGGGTATCTCTCCACCCATCTCCCTGCACAAACTTTGCCACCCCCCTCCTCTGTGTATTTGCCACCCATTCCCCTGCGACACACTCTGCACCCATTCCTCTGCAAACTCTGCCACCCATTCCTCTGCGCCTCTCTGCCACCCATCTCCTCGCAACTTGCCCCCCCATCTCCTCTCCCCCAAATCTGCCCCCATCTCCCCTGTGCAACCCCTCTGCCACCCCCTCTCCCCCTTTGGGACTTCTGCCACCCCTCTCCCTCTGCCTCTCTCTGCCACCCATCTCCTCTGCGTACTCTCGCGCCCTCTCTTGCGTAATCTCGCCAAAAATTTCTTTTTGGTCTCTCTGCCCCCCTCTCCTTGTACTCTCTGCCCCCCATTCCTCTGCACACTCTTGACCCCTTCCTTGCCACTCTGCCCCACTCCTCTGCACAATCTTTCCCCCCATCTCCTCTGCGCTTTTGCCCACCATCTCCCCTGCGCACACTTCTGCACCCATCTCCTCTGAAACTCTGCCCCCGTATCCTCTGCCAACTCTCTGCCCCCCATCTCCCTTTAAAACTTGCCCCCCATCTCCTCTGCGCACACTTGCCCCCATCTCCCTGCGCAACTCTGCCATCTCTCCCTGCGCACACTCTCTGCCACCCATCACCCCCTTTCGCACATCTCTGCCGCCCATCTCCCCTGCGCACCCTCTGCCACCCATCTCCCCTGCACTCTGCCACCCATCTCCTCTGCACACTCTCTGCCCCCCATCTCCTCTGCACACTCTCCCTCTATCTCCTCGCACACTCTGAAAACCTTCCTTGAGCACTCTGCACCCTTTTCTTTGGGCCCCTCTGCCCCCTTCCCCTGCAAATCCCCTTGCAAAAATCTCCTCTGAAAACTTGCCACCCATTCCCTGCATTCCCCTCACTGTCTTGCTGCTGGGTTTTTCAGTTTGGGAGGGGGCGGGCCTCCCCGGGGCCCGAAAACCCCGCCCCATTCCCCTAGTGCTGGGGCTCCCTGCTCTCAAGAGCTTCCTATGAAATACGAGGTATTGCCCGGGCTGTGGCCGGGTGGGGGCTTAAGGGGGGCATCGGGACGCTACCCTGGGTGCCTCCTTTTACACATAAAAACCTCAGGGAGCTCTTCAGTGCGGGGGGGTTGAAACAACGAAGTTTTCATGAAAAGACTGTAACTGTGCTCGTGCATTAAGCCCTACACACAATGGCGGGAATTTAAAACAAGGCCAAACTATTTTAAAAAAGGGGGGGGTTTTATGCAAAAAGTAACTGTTTTTGTTGGACTCTTCTTGGCAAAAAATAAGTTTGCCCTTTTCAGCTCATTTGCATATATAAAAAGAAGTATAAAGCTTTTTTTAAAAGTTTTTTTATTCCTTTATGCAAATAGGGATGTTTATATTACATACAAAAAACCTGGTGACAGGTCCTCTTTAACATATTAGTAAGCATGCAGTTACAGTCTTCCATATAAATAAATGAACAAGTTGCTTTGCCACTGCTCCTCAGTCCATAGCACACATGGGTTGTTGATTTTTCTACTCCCAGACTAGTTCTTTTACTAGCTGTCATCTCTAGAACTTCATTAGGGACCTTAGGACCTTTCCCAAACATAGGTAATAAAGGCTTCCCTGCACCTTCATCGCTGCACACGTTTATTTACAGGCATTTGTTTTCCCTGCCCTAAGATTCTCCTTTCTGCTCACTGACGGAGTTGTCACTCTCTGTCTCTCTACTTTGTTGCTGTGGCTGTAAGGATTATTCTACTGCTCTGCTTGCTGTGGACCAGATAACAAGGGGCAGCCTGTGTCTGGGCTACAGCCGGCATAGGGCCCTTTAACTTCCTCTGATGCTAAATGGAAGATACAACAAATGCTGACGAACATTCTAGAAATGGAACTATGTAACTTACCAAAGCTGTTTATAAGGCCTAGTCCTCCTCCCATTCTCCCAGAAAAATATGTCTAAACATGTATACAACAAGTAAAGAATTGTGTTGATGGAAAAGTCATGATATCAGCATAAAAATATCTGTAAGTACATCAACATAAATACCTGTGTACATGTGTACATCAAATTCCTCTGGTAGCATTTCCCGCTCTCCCCCTACATTACACAGTAAAGGTACAACAGCAAAGGGATTTTGATTGTGTCAATAAAATCTAACATTTCAAAGCCCCTTAATGCCATGATCAGCTATAGGTGAAACTACATTCGTAGTAGCTACAAAGGGTCAGAGACTGTGGAACTCACTCAATTGGAGAAACACAGCTGCAGAGTTAAATGTGTTGTCTGGGGAAAATAATTTTTATTTTGAAATTGCTGCCATTTTGAAGAAAAATACATTATTACCTGCCTGCCCCACTGTCTTTGTCATACAAATCTAGTCCATGTAAGTCTCAGCTTCCTGGTATTGGAAATCACTGGCTGAGATGGGTCATCCCAATCAGAATAACATGCCCTACTACAACTCACTGGTGCAGGACTGATTCCAGTTCCAGTACAATTATCAAAGCCTTGTTTTCTAACCAAAGCTGCATTTGTGTGTCCATCACATGGCCTGGGCAAATTTGTATCTCCTGGAATTAAATATTGAAGGTTCCCATGGAATAAATGCGAGCAGAGTTTTTGGAAATCATGAGGAATTTATATAGAAAGTCGTATACAATATTTGTACAACTTATTATTTTCTGAATCTTTAAAGTGTACCTCCAATTATAACACAACTTTCCAAGCAAAAACAAGAACCTTTGTAATAAGTATTGCTAGAGAGGCATGCTTCCTTCTTCACTTATCAGCTTCATTTTCTTCCACCTTCTTCTATCTTATTTCTTCACTAACTGAAGCCATCTCCTGAGACTTCAGTTACACAGAGAGCCCAGGCTAGAGCTGCCCATAAAAGTCTATTGAAAAGGGAAGGGATGAAGATGCAGAGACAGATAGTGATGGTTTAATCTTCCCTCAGTGCTGGGTAGCTATATTGCTTCATATTGCAGTCTAATATCCTCCATACTGCTACTTGTGTGTATCTTCTACATTCACTTTCTGTCTCTTCCCTCCACAGACTTCTATGGACAGTTTTAACTTGAGCTCTCCATTAACAATAAACTTTGGGGGACATGTATGAAAACTGTCTAGCTGGAAGACTTTCTTTGCTGCCCATAGCAACCAATCAGAGCTCCTCTTTAATTCTTACAGAGCACTATAGGAAATGAAAAGGGAGCTCTGATCGGTTGCTATGGACAACAAAGAAAGTCTTGCACCTAGAGAGTTTTCATACAAAGTCTTAGACCTAGACAGTTTTCATACATGAGGTCCTTTGTGTCCCCTGTAAAACATATTAGGTTGTTTTATAATTGCAGGTAGGCTTTAAAGAGGTTGTCTCAATACAAAGATTGCTTTTTATGTTAAAGAGCTTACAAAACAAGTCACTTTGCAATATGTGTCCATTAACAGTGTCCAACCTATTCCTAGATATCCCCTGTTGTATGGGATGCATCAGCTCCTCAGGTCACTATAGCTACAGACCTGTTTGATCTATCCTGATAGGCTGCCAGCACTGGTTGCTATAGCTACAGACCTGGCTTCTACTACAGCCTAGTGGATTTAAAGTGAAACCAAGAAAACAGGACTGAGGTAAGATGAATCAATGTAGTGAGACAACCCCTTTAAGTACTGCCTTAAGAATGCCATAAAGCATCTTTAACCTAGACCACCAGAGGTAAAAGGTGATAAAACACTCTAAGTTACTCTTTGTTAAAATGTGTCATACAATGCAGCAAATAAGTATAATGTAGGATCTGCTGCCACTTTCACTGTTGGCCCCTGTGAACTTTTAAACCCACTTTAAAAATATATCAATTACGCTTGACAGTTGTTACTCAATGTACTGAAAAGCAAAAGGTTATTTTCTGTTTCTACCTCTAAGTAGAGTTGTTCTGCATTATGCAGAATATCTGATACATGATACTCCTGTCCATACTTTATTTTCCTCTCAAGTAAAAGTAGTTATATTGCTGTTTGTAATCATAGTTTAACATGAAGCCCTATAAATTATTGACCTTGGAGTGGGGATGCTGAGTTAACAGGGAGATACATTCAAGCATAACCCGAAATCAATCACGAAATCCAGCGGATGAAGTAACCTCCGATCTTTATTTAAATACTCAAAGGTAGGTGACATAAAAATTCATAAATAAATGCCAACGCGTTTCCGACCGTAACCGGGTCCTTGTTCACTATGGAGGACCTTCAGCCACATCAAAGCAAGGTGGCCTCACAGCACCTGCAGGCCTGAGAGAGGTCATCTCTAAGAGGTCTGCTTGGACTGTGGAAGACATTAGCTTTCAAGAGGGAGCCAAGGTAATTAGGTTGTATGAAACGCCAGCTCTGGGATATGCTATAAATTAAGCATGGCATTAAAACAGACTTTAGCATGGAAAGGACTAGCAACTAGCTTATAATTGGAGTTTGGCTATCCTGTAGGCTGTAGTGTAGCCTGAACAAGTGTGTAGCCTGATGGGTTTCTCAGGGGACTCTCAGGAAAAGGATAAATTATAGGTAAAGTTATATATAAATTATGTTTAGAGCTGTTAAAGTTGCTAGATCATTCACAAGTGTTCCACACCATCAGAAGCAGCTAGCAGTCACAAAAGTGCAATAATGCCAACTAGAGTATATTGCAGCAATCGAGCTCATTGGGCCCTTTAGGCCATGTTCACACGGCTATCTGCGGGACGTAATTCAGTCCGTAATTGCGCGCCAAAGTGCGCCAATTATGGGCTGAATCCGTCCCAGTAACTACGGTAATCCACAGTTCTCATAGAGAACTATGGATTACGTCTCCTCTCCACGCCCGGCGGATTCGCCGGGCGGGGAGATAATTGACAGGTCACTCTCTAGCGGTGTAAACGCGCCGCTAGCAGTGATTGTCTATGGGCCGGCGAAGTGCCGGCCCCCCGCTCCCTCCCCCGCTCCCGCCCCGCCCCCGGCCACACGGCGTAATTGCGGGATGTAATAACGTCCCGCAGTTAAGCCGTGTGAACCTAGTCTTAATGTGAACTATATATGTCATTGTTTTGTGTTACTGATGTGTGAATAAAGAGTCTTCTGTTCAACCAACACGGTCTTCATCTGTTTTTATAAGGGGTAACATAAATGCATAAATAATGTCAAATACCCAAACAACTAGTAATAATCCAGCCAGATCAGATCAATTCATATATTTATACAAAAGAATATAGCTCATTGTAGAAAGATAGACAATTCATAACAAATACATCAAACACAGGCTAATCAAACAGGTTCTTTAATCTAGAATCGCATATGTTGTGGAAAAATGGAAGAATAATTAAATATTTAGAATAATAAACATATTTAGCTTCAAAACTGCAAGTTATGAAGTTTAAATATAGCTCTTCCATGTAACAGTTATTTTAGTGCTATAGAGATCAGCAAACACGTATCAGGTGATATCACATTCAGGTGAAAGGATTTTTATTTTGTCACACTGACATATGGAAAATATTGTACTGTTCCAAAAATTCATGCTGAAAAAAATTTCATAAATAAAAAACTAAATGCTCAAAGGGTGATATAGACACAGATATTGGTGGTTTAATGAGTAAATCCGACGTTATATGAAATGCATAATTAGTGTAGACTGACTTCACCATAGGCACTGCACCTGCTATTGATGAGATTGTTATGAATTGTCTTATTGTGATATTATTACTTTTTGTGTAATTCAATACTTATATTAGTGTAAATATTCAACTAGCCCTTATCTGGTCAAATTAATAAAAATTGTTTGGGCATGTAACATTATACATATGAAAGTATACTTCATAAATTTAGACTAGAATTTCTTAAAAGTTTTGGTTATTTTGTACCTCTAGCAGAGGGACCATTTTTCCCTGTTATTTTCATCATTACCATATTATTTTTATGCTATCTATGTGTTACCCTTTTTCTCCTTTCGTCACATATTTTCCTTTCAATATGACATATATTTGATAATACAGTAAATGCTAAATTATCTAAACAGTCAGATCAAGCAGTCCCAGGAAGTATCTATTTGTAATCTCTTTCAGTTGTATAAAAACATCAAAATCATCATAAGTTAATATTCATTTATTTGCATAGAAAATGGGATATAAAGAGTCTTGATAACAACCTGAGTTCTAAAATAGCACCCAGAGGTATTCGTAGAAATGTCCTTTCTGTTAATCATTTACTTAATGAAATTTTCATTAAAAAATTGGGATGATGAATGTTTATGTCATATTAAATGGTTGATTAAACTGATCATTGAGGAGGAGCATGAACAAGCAAGTACACTTGATATACTGTATAAATTACAGTTAATATCAACCAGTTCCATGAATTTAAAACACACCCTGAATTGACAAATTAAAGAGCAACCTGAAAAAGAGGATGAGTGACAGCCGAAGGAAATTTGTAAACATAAAAACACGTTTCAGGGGAATACTCTTGATTTTGAACAAATTGTTTTAAACAAAAGGATAAAGAAAATCAGAAAGTCTCACAAGGGCAGTACATCTCCTTAGTCTCAATTTTTCATATTTTATCATGACACTAGTGACTATATAGAAACAAAGATGACATTCAGAAGTAAGTAGTCTTAACACAATGTGATGTACTGTCTTCAATTAGGAATAACAAAGTATTAGTTTCTTAAAGGGGTTTTGCCTGCAAATCAAATAATAAATATTTTCACCAGTTATCATTATTAAAAATTCTGCACAATTTTTGTTTTAGCTTCTCCTTTAGTTATCCATTGTTTATAGCTCATCTCCAGGGAATACAACCAGGGACAAGAGCTCCTCAGTCCTGTCCAGACATGCTCAGACATCACCTCTCCTATCAGGCAGCTACTGAATCTTCAACCCCAGGTGCAGTCATTCTACTCCCGTCCTCTGTATTCCTTAGTTAAAGGCCGTGTTCACACGGCTTATTCCCGACGGATTTGTGCGCCGTATTGAGCGCACAAATCCACCGTGAATAAGGGCGGGACGGGGGCGGGCCGGAGCGCGGCGGGGGGCGCCGCTCCCGGCCCATAGACAAGCATTGTTTACGGCGCGTCCGCGCCGTAAATATGTGCATGTCACTTTCTCCCCGCGGCGGATTTGCCGAGCGGGGAGGAGCGACGGAATACTGTCTACAATGGAGTCTGAGTTACCGCAATGATACTCCGACGGATGGCGCCGTAATTGAAGCTCAAATCCTGGCACGCAATACGGCGCCATCCGTCGGCTGTAAATCCTAGTAACTAGGGCAAACAGTGCAAATAAATAAAAAAGAGAAACCTCAATAAGGTGTGTGCATTGGTAAAGAGAAAAAAAATATATAGATTTTGTTCCTGGAGAGATTTAAACCCAGGATCATTGTGCTGTGAGGCAAAAACTTTACCTCTGAGTTACATTGTAGCTACTCACATCTATATACATAAACAGACATTTCTTTGACTAGAAAGAGGAAAGGCATGGTGATGTCATCCTGCTGGGTCACATAATATGCAATTTAAACAAATCACACATGCCCCGTTCTGAGCACACAGTGCTGAAGAGCTATATGCAGGAGGTATGAAATGAGATTGTGGCAAAATCCCTTTAAGTCGATGAAGGACAGGTTGAAGTAAGGGTTACAAAGAGAATATATGTTTTGCTTTCTTTGACATTAAAAACCTATAGTGATTGGGCCAAGATGAATTCAATCAAGTATGAAAAAATCCCAGATGAAAACATCATGCATTCTCCGAGAAATCTGCAGCTTGAGCGTCATGTAACCTTCAAACAGGTCAATAATAGCAGTTATACCTCAAACTCCACCAAGACTTTCACAAGAACTCCTGAAAGATTTTGGAGTGGCCATCATAGTCACCTGAACCCTATAGAAAATATTTGGTGGGATTTGAAGAGAGGGGTTACAGTATTCAAACCCAAAAACATGGGGTAAGAGTCCACAGGAATGCAGACAGAAGCTGATTTCTGGCTATGCATCACATCTGCAGGAGATCATAACAGCAAATGGGTAGTCTGCCAAGCACTAAAGATGTATCTCATGAAGAAGTTGAATAATTGTGTGACTGCAGTACCCCTTGACACAGAGGCCTATTTATTATTTTCACATTCGTTTTTCCCTTCCTCGCCTTCCCAGAGCCATAATTTTATTTTTCCATCTACATAGACATATGAGGGCTTTTATTTTGCAGGACAAGATGTGCTTGCTAATGGTTTTATTCATATTACCATAGAATATACTAAGAAACTACAAAACAATTATAAGTGGGGTAAAAGGTGAAAAAACATACTTATGCCATGTTTCCGGAAGTTTTGTTTTTACTGCGTTCAATCTTCAGTAAAACTGAGGTATATATATTCTACAGGTGGATATGCATCTGGCGTAAAAAAATTCCAAACATTTTATATTTTTGAAATTTGCATGGTGACACCATTTTCTGCAACCAATAACTTTTTTGTACTGACACCCACGGACTTTAGTGAGGATGCATTTCTTGTGGGCTAAAGTGTACTTTTTAATGCTACCTTTTTGTATTACTTGAAGCTTTTTAATTAAATTTATTCAAATTTTATGTTATGTTAAATGAAAAAAAAAACGAAATTTTTCCGTTTGGAATTTTTTCATCCACGGTGTTCAGTGTACAGGATAAATGATGTTATATTTTATTACATCAGACTTTTTTGGATGCGGCAATATGAAATACGTGTAACATTTTTACTTATTTATTTTTTTTTACTTGCAAAATGGCCAAAGGGGTGATTTGAACTTTTAATTTTTTTATTTGTTTTTACACTTCAAAAAATTTTTTTTTACTTTAACTTTGAGTCCCTCTAGAGTACTACACCACTAGGGGGAGCGATCATTTTTACAGCCTAATGCATTGTAATACAGTGAATTAGGGTGTACAAAGATGGCAGTTTTCCTACTTTCTGCCTGGGGCAGCAAATAGTAAAACAGAAAACATGAGGGCAATGGAAGCCTGCACAAGGCTTCCAGCTGCCATGTTAAGCAATCTGGGCCCATTGATTTCACCGCTGATTAAAGTGAGGAATGGTGCTTGGTACCGTATTTATTTAGGTGCTGCGGCCATCTCTGCCATGGCGTCTAGGGAGTTAAACAGCGCAGAAGGCGCAGGCACCATCCTGCGCTGTAACCGCCGAGTGTTAGCTGCAACTAGCAGCTGACACCCGCCGGTTAAGCAGTGGGTTCGCGCTGCAATCTTATGTGGATTTAAGCTTGTTAAAATCCTCCTATCTTTATAAGTAATACCAGACAGAAAAATCACAGACAAAGATTTTCTAATACAGAATTGGAATGGATCAACCACTTAAAGATGTATTACTAGGGTCACAAAAGTATAGATTCACAGAAAAAAGTGATCTCTTCTAATCTATTAAAGGAAATAAACACACGTAATTAAAAGATATTAACAATTTAAGTTTTTCTAGTATCCCCTACCTATACAGGGTAACTGCACTGAGAAGGGCGACCCCCATGCTCCTTCCTTTTCCTAGAGACCCTGATGTTGTCTTAAAAACAAAGACTACAAGTGTGTTTCCCGTATAATACTGCAGGTTCATCAGAGAATCCAAACAAAAGTAGCCAATAGTGTTGATCGAACTGTTCGAGAAAAGTTACGTTCGAATCAAACTTCATGATTTTTTAGAACCTGAGCCGAACCGAACATTTTAGTGTTCATTCGAGTAAATGTTTGCATTCAACATCACGTTCGACACACTATTTTAATAGTTTTTAGGCGCATTAAATCAGTGTAAAGTGCGCCTGAAAGTACGATCCTCTCAAAAATCTGGTGTCAGATATACCTTGCATAGTAAACATAATGCGCCTAAAAAGGCGCATTGCGCAAATCGCAGCACATATCATATTATTGGTTGTGTATGTAATGTGCCTATCGAGGAGCATTGTGCACGGAGGCGCATAACATATCATTACTAGTTTATAGGCGATAGGCGCATTACATAATCTTGTAATGATATGTTATACGCCTCCAATAGGCGCATTACATACACTACCAATGATATGCTATATCATATATATATGTTATGGAGGTGCACAGCGTATCATTTTCAGGCGCATTTCAATGTGTCGTGCCTGGTGTATAATGCGCCTAGTGTTGGTATACTGTTATGGATGGTAATTACAGCTTCTTCTCATCTGTATAGGTATAAAGATTAAAGCGAACATCTTCTCCCATTGACTTTAATGAGGTTTGAAGTTCGAGTTCGACTCGAACTTCGAACCAAACTGCTCAAAGTTTGAGGTTCGACTCGAACTCAAACTTTTTAGGGTTTGATCATCTCTAGTAGCCAAATGTTATCAAATAAATAATTAAAACTGTATTGACAATTAGTGAATACAAATAAGCACAACTTTTATCAAGAAACAACTTTTCAAAACAAAAGGGGCATGTTAGGGTAAGAGGAATACCCTACTACACTATATCCTTGAAAAGAGATATATCTAACACAATAGTGAAAAATACCAGGACCGTTAATAATAATAACATGATAAACTAGCTGAAATGGAAGAATACACGTATGTATATTAAGTCAGGGCAGAACAGTGGATATCTTCATAAACCATAATTGCATCAGTGAAATAAGTAGGATTGATAATCATCACATAGCATGCAAAATGATGCCTTATTGAATTGGGACAACAAAGTTACTTACATCCCTTCATATGCGATGTTGAGGAGCGATCGCCTCATGAGGAAGCATGGAGAAGACAAGATGCCTTTACATCCTAGACAGACTCAATGATGTTGAGAGTAGGATCCTGTGCAGTCATATTTTATTTCCTGATTTAAAGGCAAATAAGAAGTTTGCCTGTTTGATCATTACACAAAAGTGTGCAAGAAGGTTGATATTCCTAGTGGTGTCTGTATTGTGGAGAATGATTTTCTTTTACTGGATAAACAGTCAAAACATTGGAAATTGCAGTTCAATGTTTCCAAATGTAAAATAATGCACTTGGGAGGAGGAGTCCTCCTAATACAGTATCAGAAATTCAGTGCAAGCCAGGTATTTAGAAGAGATAGATTTAGGCTCTGTCCGCATAATGAGGAATTCAAGTCGGACTCCACGCAGATTCAGACTTCAAATCCTTGTTTAAAACTGAAAACTATTCACGTTGACCTCAATAGAATAGATGTGTTGTAGGTCATAGTTTTGGCGGATGGTTTTGAAAACCGAAGCGCAGTAAACCATTTTGAACATGCTCATTCCTTGGTCATATTCACATTAAAAATGCATGGGAATTTACTAAAGATGTCAATGGGGGTGGCTAAAAACTTTGTGCAATACCCGTTCAAAACATTTGCATGTGGTTTTTAACATGCATCCACATCCAAAACCAAATAGGAATGGAAGGAACTCATTTCTAATTGTAAACCACATATAAACCAAATCTGAAAAATGACCCTAAATCCACATGCAATAAGCATGTGAAATACTTGATGAAAATGCATTGGACAACTGGGGGCGGCTGGAAAACGCCTGGGTATGGCGGATCCTCTGGGCCCACCGCGGGTGCAGATGGTAAACGCAGGCGGTGGCTAGCCGAAGTGCAGATCTGGGTTGACAGTGCTGGAACGGAGACAGGGCACCGCAGGTGTAGCCGTTAAATGGGTGACAGTCAAGATAGTCAAGCCAGAGAACGTATGGCACAGTCCAGGTTAGTAGAAAACTAGGTGAGGCCACAGGTAACAGCAGGAATTGGCCAGCTGGTGCAGCGGCAGGTACACTGGTAAACGTACTGGAGAACAGGAGCAAAGCAGCAGCCAAGGGGCCAAGTTCTATGTAAGGCAAAGCACAACAACGAACTGACCAGGAGCACAGAGAGGAAGTTCCTTATGTAGCCAGAGGTCACAGGTCACTGGGCTGTACCTAGGAACACTGACTCTTAGAAATTCCATGCAGTGCCGCGTGCATGCCCCTAGAGGGAGCATGTGTGCGCACAGGATGACAGGAAGCTGGAGGAAGCCATGGTGACTCAGACCTGCCAGCAGGAGCGGTTGCAGGACTGCCAGGAGCCGGAAGGGAATGTCGCAACAGCGGCTGGGACACGAGAGACACGGGCATGCTGATGGCCCATAGCAGGGACCCCGGCGTGAACCGTGACAACAATGCAGTTTTCAACAGCAGTATACGGTAAATAGATTTTACTTGTAACTATATCCCCTTAGGAGTTCTGATTTCTGACAGTTTCAAAATAAGTCAGCATTGTCACCACACAGAACGAAAATAAACTTAGGGTATGTCTATGGGTTTTCAGTCGGATTTTGACACGGTTTTCAGATTTGAAAACCGTCAAAATCCGACCGTAAATCCATCCCCATAGACAACAATAGAAAATCCGAGCGGTAATCTACACAGCTTGGATTTTCTGAGCTTGGATTTCAAATCCAAAAACCACGTCGAAAAACTTGGAACATGTACATTCTTCTGATGGATTTCTGATGGAAAATGTACTGTTTATTGTCAATAGGTTGACCGAATCCAAAAACTGATGGCAATATCCACGCCAAAAAAGCACCAAAAAAAAAATGAAAACCATTGTAAAATACTGTCAGATTCTGTTATCCAACTAGTATTTTTCAATTGCTGCGCAACTAGAAAAAAAGAGATTGTATACAACGTATAGAGTTTCAAGAGCGACATTTAAGGGGAAAGGGGATTTTCCCCCGTTTTTTGGCGAAAACCTGCGCCCCCCGGGCCAAAGTTTCCCCTGTGGACGCGGGGTTTTGGGGAGGGTTAGGCCCCGGGAAATTCCCCATTTTCCCCAGCTGCCCCCCGCATAAAAAGGGGCGTGAAATTTGGGCGCGGTGTGGGGCCGTGGGGGCATTCCGGGGCGGGACGGGCGCGCTTCAAAAACCCCCGAGGCATGTACAATCGCGAGTCGGAAAAATTTGGGGGGCCGGGATGCACGTTTGGGAAAAAGCCCAAAACATCGACCTGGTTTATTTTGGTCAAAAATAAACCCGGGGGGGGCACGAAGTAAAAGCAAGAACGAAAAACATAAAGGGGAAAAACAAAAAGATGCAAGAGAAACCCTCGGCGCTCAGCTCCGGGGGGGCATGGAAAAAAGATTCCAAAAAAATCCCCTTTTTAAAAAGGGGGAAAAAACCTTTAATCAAAAAAAGGGGCTAAACCTCAAAAAAAAAAAATAAAAAAAAAAAAAACCATTTTCCCCAAAAAACCCAAAACCCGGCGCTAAAACAATAATTAGGTTTTGGAAAAAAGGGGGCCGGGGAAAAAACAGTTTTTTAAAATTCGGGAAAAGCTTTTTTCTCTTTCAGGTGGGCCAAAAAAGGGCCCAAATTTCAAAAAAAGGACGACAGTAAACCCAAATTAAAACCAAATGGGGGAAAAAAAAAAATTAAACCAATCAAAATTTAAACGGGACATTTAAAAATCCATTTAAAAATGCGAAAAAGAGCTATTGGCTGAGCTAGCGGAGGTTTAAAGTTTATCTCAGCCAATCAGAGCGCGAGCTACTTCTCCCATTGTGGGCTAGGGGAGAATCGGCGAAAAGCAAACGCGGCTCCGGGGGCCGTGGGGCCAAGGAGAAAGAATAAAAAAAAAATTTTTATTAAGTTTTAAAACATTATCAGTTTTAAAGCGCTAAAAACCAAAAAATAAAGCATTTTAAATCCCAAAACAATGCGTTTGTCCCCGAAAACCGGGCGCTCCCAAAGGGAAAAAGAAAATAGAGGGGAATTCCCGGGAAATACAGAAATTTAAAAATTGTTTTAAGCTATTTCTGTTTGGGTCGGAAATAAACCAGCCAATCAGAAAAAGGAAAAGGAAAAGGGGGCCCATTATAACCTATGGAGCAAAATTTTTGACCAATCAAAAAAGGAGGGGCCGGGACCCATTAAAACCTATGGAGAAATATTGACCAATCATTTTCAAAGGCGGGACATTTCCCAAAAATACAGTAAAAATCCCAGAAAAAAAGCTGTTTGGTTTTAGCTAGGGGGGGCTTGGATCCCCCGGCCCAATCAGAGCGCAGCTACTTTCTCATGGAGTTCTAAAGGGAAAAGAAAAACAGACGAGCTCTGTTTGTGAATTTTTCCCAAGTTAAGAGAGGTGCGGGTAATTTTGGGCAAAATTTGGGCGCAGCGGGCGCTCCATGGGTTTTCCAAAATTTCAAATTTTGGAAACAAAATGTACATGGGCCCAAATCAAATGATAATACTCCGAAATTTTCCCGATGTTTTATATAAAAAAGAACAATTTAAAATGGGGGTAATTTAAAAAAAAAAAAAATTTTAAATCCAAAAAAAACAGGGTTTTTTTCTTTATTTTCGTTTTTCACCCCCTTTCTATTGATTTCCCTTTGGGTAACGAAAAAAAAAAGAAATTTTAAAACCCGATTTTTATTGAATTAATAATTTTTTTATAATTTTCCCCCCCTATTATTATTTAAATTTTATTTTTCACAAACCCGGGGCAAAATTCGGCAAATTTTTTATCATTTTTATTTGGCCCCATTTTTACAGTTTTTTTTTTAGGGTTGCATTTTGAAAACCCATAGGGGCGTCCCCTCGCTCTTTACCCTTGGTTTCCCAAAAAAGGCCCCGCCTTTTTAAACCCTTTGCCCAAACACAAACAGAGCTCCCTCTGATTTCTTTTCCCATAAACTCTATGAAAAGTAGGGGCGCCCCTTGATTGGGTAAGCTGGACGGGCCCCCGCCGCTTTAACCAAACAGCTCTTTTTGCCCTTTTTTTCTTGGGATTTTGAACTGTCCCCCCTTTGAATTTTGATTGGTCAAAAAATTCCCCCATAGGTAAAAAGTGGCCACTGTCGCTTTCCAAAATTTTGATTGGCTGGTTTATGCCCGGACCAATCAGGGAAAAGCTTAAACAATTTTTAATTACGTATTTCCCGGCAATTCTCTTTTATTTAAAATTTTCCCCAAAGTAAACGCCGGGCCCCGGCGACCAAAACCCTTGTTTGGGGTTTAACTGATTTATTTTTAGAGAAAAGGGTTTTAAACGCTTTATCTGTTTAAAGTTTTTCACTTAATAAAAAAGATTTTTTTTTTTTTTTTTTCAAACCCATGCCCCAAAGGCGCTGAGCCCCCAAAATTTTCAATTTCCTCAACCTCCCTAGACTACAAGGGGGGAAAAAAGCTAGCGCTCTGATTGGGCCCAGAAAAGCCGCCACCGTTGCTCAGCCAATCCCCCTCTTTTCTGTTTTTTTACTGACCCCTTTTTAAAATGTCCCCCTTTGATTTTGATTGGGCAAAAAATTTCCCCAAAAGGGTATAATTGGGGCTTTGCGCTCCCCATTCTGATTGGTCAATTCTCCCCCCCATAATTTATAAAAGCCGGGGGCCCTTTTTCGCTACTTAAATTTTGATTGGCTGGTTAATGGCCCACCAATGAAAAGGGAAAAGCGGGAACCCATTTTTTAAATTTCTGTATTTCCCCCGGGAATTCTTTCGTTGCAATTTCCCCATGTAGCGCCGGGCTCCCGGGAACAAACGCGTTTTTTGGGATAAAAAATTGATTTATGTTTATAGAATTTTTTGGCCTTTTTCAGAGAATAATTTTATACTTTAAAAAAAATGTTTTTTTTATTCATACTCCATGCCCGGCCCCCGTTGGGGGAAGGGGAAGGGATAGGCCCCATCTTCCCCAAAAATTTTCAATGGGAGAAGTAGCTCGCGCCCCTGTTTGGCTGGGGGTAGCCCAAATTACCGGGAAAACTCAAAACCAAAACAGCCCTTTTCTGCCCTTTTTTAACCCGTAAATTTTTAACTGTCCCCCCCTTTGATTTTGGGGTTGGTTCTAATTCTCCATTGGGTAAAAATGGGTCCCTGTCCTCCTTTTTTGAATTTGGGCCCAGTAGGGCCCGGCCCCCCCTAGCTCAGCCCAAACGCCCCCCCTTTCTGCATTTTTTAAATGTATTTTTGAACTGTCCCGCCTTTTTATTCGATTTGGTCAAAAAAAGGCTCCATAAGGGGGGGTTTTTTTTTTGGTCAACCCGTCGCTCCTTTTCGATTGGCCAGATAACAAGCCCCTGCTAGCTCTGCCAGGTTTACTCTTTTTTCTGCATTTTTAAATGTATTTTGAAAAGGGCCCCCCCCTTTGTTCTGATTGGTCAATTTTTCCCATAGGTTTAAAGGCTCACGGGCGTTTTCCCTTTTTTATTGGCCGGTTTCTTTCCGGAGTGAATAAAATTTCAGAATTTGAAATTTTTTTTTTTTTAACGGGCAAAATTTCAAAATTTCCTAAACTCGATAAAGGGGCCCCTTCTAGATTTTTTTGGGAAAAAGGAAATTTTTTTTTAAAGTAAATTTTTTTTTTTTGAGGTTTGAGCTCTTTTTTCTGAAAAATTTTTTCTGCCTTTTTTTTTTCTTTTCCCCCGCCAAAAGGGCTTTTTTTAAATTTTATTTTTTTCCTGTTTTTTCCGCCTGGTTTTCGCATTTGGAATACATGTGAAGGGCCCCCAGTCCCGTCACTGGCCCCGCCCCCCACTTTAGCCCCCACAAAACTGGCGTGGGGCAGGGAAAAATTTTTTCCTCGCATGAAAGAGCAGGGCCTCCCCCCGGGACCAACCCAATCTTAGGTTCAAACGCCAAAACCCGGGTCCCCATGTTCCGCCCCTCCCCCCCCACCCCACTGGCGGGCGCCGGGGGGAAATTTTGGGCCCCCATGGGATGAGTGCACCAAACCCCCCCGGGCCCAAATCCCTAGGCGCAGCGTGCACTGCCCCCTAATCCCGCACCGCGCCCCCCAAAAAAACTGGCGAGGCGCCCGGGGGGACTTTACATTGTTTGTAAAGACGCGCCCAGTGCCGACATAAATTTAGGGGGCAGAAGAAATTTTGCCGGGGGAAACCCGGGGAAAAAGGGCGGGCCCCCAAAGTGCCCAGATTTTTTTACATGTCCCCCTTTTTTTTTGACCACATCCGGGGAAAAAAATGAGTTCAGTTATAGAGATGGTGGGATAGTGGAAACAAGCCGCATTGAAAATTACTCAGTAAAATTAAAAAATTTTTGCTTATTATTGTAAAGCAAATTTTTTGCATTCCGGGTTTTTTGGGCCACAAATGCCCAAATTTCTGGAAACTTTTTTTCTTTCAAAAAGGGTAGGGCGGTGACTAAAACATTGAAATAGAACATTGTAATAGAAGGGCATGAGGTACGGCCATTTTTTTGGGAAAAGGGGAAAACACAAAGAAAAGGCAGGAGGGAAAAAAGATGCCCGGGGTAAAGATTGCTCCCCTTCGGGCTCAAAAGTGGAGAACCCCCAGAGAGGAAAGGAAAGGGAACTGTGCCATTGAAGCGTTGTCAAAGAAAGAAACCCCCCAAAAAAGGAAAAGGAAACCCTCTGCAAAGAATGAGAGGAGGACTAAAATCTTGGACAGCAGGGGGAAAATCCCTCAGAGCAAACAACTGCCGGCCAAAAAAAAGGTATAAACCCCGGGGCAAAGAAAGCGTGGGACGCCAAAAAAAACCAGGACTGGTGGGAGGCCCCCTTAGTCTAGTTAGGAAGATTTTGGTTTTTAGGCCAAAGGGGTTTTTTCCAACCAAAGCCCCCCCAACGGGGCATTTTGGGTGGGGTTGTTTTAAACGCTATTATTTTTTGCAAACCGGGTTTTGGGAATTTAGAGGGGGCTGTTTTTTTTGTGTATTTTGGGGGTAGGGGGAAAAGGGTGCCCCAAAATTGGGAAAACGCTGTGCCACACCGCCCGGCTTTTGAAATTTCACCCACCGATTGTTCCTGTCCCGGGATGGAAATTTAAAGGTACGGGTGTTTTGGCCTTTCTGAACCCAAAGGGGTAGGTAAAAATTTATTTTGCATCCAGAGGGGCCAGAAGCCTTGGTGGCTTGACCCCTAACCCTGTGGGCAAAGCCCCCCGACCTCCAGGCCCTTTTGGGAGCTCCAGAGGGCCTTGGGATCGATCCCCCGGGCCCGGCTCGTTTACAGCTCTTTTTTGTCCTCTGGGCAAAAATCAGTTTACCTACTCCTTTGGGGTTTCAAAAGGGCCCAAAACCCCTACCTTTTTAATACCCTACAAGGACAGGAACAATCGTTTTGTGGGGCCCGTTTAAAAAGCCCCGGGGGGTTTTGGCACAGACGCTTAAAAGTAGCGCCCCCCCCGCTATCCCCATAATATAAACATTTAAAACAAACCCCTCAAATGCGAACCCCGGGTTGCATAAATTAAAAGGGTATAAAAAAGCCCCATCCAATTTTCCCGAATCAGGGGGGCCGGAGTTTGGAAAAAACCCCCTATGGCCCCGAAAAACCCAAAACTGACCCAACCCAGACTAACCCGGCCTGCACAAAAATCCTATTTTTTTTGGCGTGCACGCTTTCTTTACCCGGGAAAACCTTTTCGATGGCCGGCAGGGGTTGCCCCCCCCCCCCCTCCCCTTGTTTATGAACCCTGCTGTCCAAAAAGTAGTGTCCTCTCGTCCTTTTTTTCAGAGGGTTCCCCTTTCCTTTTCGGGGGCCTTTTTTTTGACAAAGCTTCAATGCCAAGTTACACCCTCTCTCTTGGGGGTTTTCCCCCCACTTTTGACCCCGAAGGGGCAGTCAACTTCAGCCAGATCTGTTCCCCCCTGCCTTTTCTTTGTTTTTTTTCCCTTTCCCCCCAACAAAAGGCCGCTACCTCATTTCTCAGTCACATGTCTTGTCAATGTCTCTACCAAATGTCTCTAGTCACATGTCTCTAGTCACTGTCATCATTTGCATGCAACAGTTTCCAAGACTTTGGCATCTTGTGGCCCAAAAAACACCAAAATGCAACAGAAGTTACAAAATAAGTCACACTATATTTTACGAGTAAATACAATGGGGGGCTGTTCCACTATCCCACAGAGACTTCAGCTGCAAAAAGAAATTGATATATGTACAGGCAGCCTTTCACATGTCTTACATACCCACCAGCTCACAACGTACAACGTCCTTCATGAGAAGCCCACAAACAATTAATGGACATGAGCTACATGCTGCCAATGCTGAAAGTAGGAAGTTATAATAAAGGTGATTTTAACTGTTATTAAAACAAAAAAAATCCATTGTGTTCTACAACTCCACAGGAACACGTTTTCATCATGTACTCTCTTATATTCCTCAATAGTTGTTTACTTCATCTTCTGTCCATGTAATAAGATCTACAAAGGTAAGACAATTCAGGGGGTCCAGTTGGAAGTTGTTGAACGCATGCGCTGTCTGCTACAATAGAGCAGGGCTGGTCTCCTGACTAACAGGCATGCCCAGCAAATTTATTACTGGCTCAGCAAGTCGGGAGACCGCCCTTCTGTAGTGTATGTGGTAGTAAGGGGCGATGTTGTGAAAGAGAAGTCATCACTTGCGGACATAAAGATAATTCTGACAATAAAGTTAGAACACATAATGTAACACACCTATCTATTCAATAAAGTGTAGGAAGATTGCTCTTTCCGTAATAAGTTTAATTAAATAAAACAAGTGGTGAGTGTTTGTGATTAGATGGTTCACCCTTAACCCCGTTTTGATTGGTGATTACCCCCTTTGCCGACCAAGCACGTTTTCCTTTTTCGTAGTATACGCGAGTTGAGCACTATAACGCTTTCTTGCCCTCGGTTATTGTACTACTTTTTCATTTGTTTTATATGACATATTAAGCTTTATTTTTATATAATTTATACTTTAGTTTTTTAGACATTTTTTGAGGAAAATAGCAAAAAAAAAATATATATATATTTTCACATTACTTAATCTGGGTCTGATCATGAACCGTAGCTCAGGCAGCTACCGATCCCCAGAAGTCATGTGACCGCCAGCGTCGGGAGCAGGAAGCCTGTCTATGTATACAGTGCTCATTGAGGGCTGTATACACATTGAGGACAGTCTGCAAGCAAACAATGCTCCTATAGTTACCTGTTCCTGACTCCACATCACTCTGGATTTACTCCTATTGTTGCGAAGAAATAAACTCCAAACCATCACATGCTGCATTATTAATGGTTTCTATTTAAAAATAAATGCGTGTTAGCCATTCTGAAGGAGTTAGAGGGGTTATAAAATAGAAAAGAATAAAAAACCTCACCTTTTAAACCTGTTTGTTCCATTGCTATTGGCCCTAGCGCTCATAGGCAATGACATCACCGTTCATTGTTCATGTGACCTTGCAGCTATTCACAGCCCACAGCAGACTCTTCCTAGATATATAAGTTGTAGAGTCATCCACGACACACCATAAATGCTTTTAAAAAAATCTGTATGTATTTTTTAAGTGAAATTGACATTTCTCCAGTGTAGCAGCAGTAATATGCATTACAGAAACACAGGAAACCCAGATTAGCAGAGAAGAGTACGTTTTCAGCTCAACAGTCCATATCTGGTATAGTGCATTCAGAAGTATGGAGGAGGCTAGAGAAGTCTTTCTTCCTAGATATATGGCATTTGACCATGAAAACCTGTGCTTAGCTGCAGTGCCATATGACCACTGATCATGACATCATCAAGGGGTGCACTGGAATTGGCGGCAGCGCTGAAAGGAGCATATTTAAGACTCAAGTTACTTTGCTATTTTATACACTCCCTGACCAGTTGCCAATCATTTTTTAAGATTGTAAAACCCCTCTTTAATTGTTGACTTCCACATCTACGAGCTATGAGCCAGGCACTGAGAATGGGGAGATGGTATCACAGTAAGGTTGTGGATCTGCTAGATCACTGTGGGAGATGACTTGATCCAGGGAGCAGAGTCTAAGGAGACCCATGGTATTAACCAAAGCCCTCTACAAGGCAGATGGGACTTGGCTGCGAGGAACTCCAAGTTCACTACCTCTGATGTAGCAGCTCGCAGTGACAGCTGATGTGCCAAAGTAGTACCAATGGAGGAAGCAGAGTCTCCGCCAGGTCACAGGCAAAGAGGTCAGGGCTACCAGCAGGCAGAGAGTAGTCCGTAAACGTAAGTCAAGAGTTTAATATCAGGAAACACAATAAACACACAAGGTAAACACTAGTCGTAGAACACCAACAAACTGGTAAGGAATTCAGAAGGCAGTTTTCTAATAAAGGAGGAGGTGCGAGGTGATTGGGAGTCAAGAGTGCACTGGCCCTTTAATCTTAAAGAGCTGGCACGTGCGCTTCTTAGAGGACAAGTGCACACGCACCAGATGGGAACTGAGACAGTAGGCAGAGCAGGAGCAGGAGCAGGGGGAGGTGAGTGCAGGACAGAGTGACGGCGACAGACACAAGTACGTTCGCAACCCAGAGCGGGGCTGCAGCACACATCTTAACAGGTGGCCGTGCTTGCACAGCTCTCCCCATTCATTTCTATGGGAGATCTGAAAATAGCTAAACAAGAGTATAGACAGTCCCCAACTTACACCGTTCCGACTTACATCTGTCCCCTAGTTACAAACGGAGGCTTATGGGGCATACTGGCACTTGTAGTTCCATGTTTCACAACAGAGAGTAGCTGTAGAACAAGTTCCAGCATGCCACAGCAGCACATGAGGTGAAATCTTCTTAACAGAGGCACAGATAGCAAAACAAATGTAAAAAACCCTTCCCTGCACTGAAACAAAAAAAACTTGTGCTGTAGTTACATGTAATAATTTCACCTGTTCCGACTTGCACACAAATTCAACTTAAAAAGAAACCTACAGTACACATCCTGCTCATAACCTGGGGACTGCCTGTACTATATTGGCTAATACCAGGATCTTCAAACTAAAAATAATTTTACCCCAAAGTGATATTCTATAATTCTAAGTGTTGTCCATTGGAGGAAAAAGCTGTATCCAACTATTATAAGACTTCCAACAATGATCATTGAAAGTTGCCAACATTTTTTCTCCTTGCAATTGTATTATGGTCCCGTAACTTTAATACAGTGACTGTTGACTTATAAAATCTCAGAAATGATTTTTCTGTTGCTACATTCATTTATCTTTAGTCTGTTTTAGCAGCTCTTCCAAATAGAAACGGTAGAATCAATTTAACAGGTTAGAGAATCACAAGTTTATTCACATCTTGGAGAATTAATAGAGCAGATAATTTACATATTTGATTATCTGTGATTTGGAGGAATCACCGCACTACACTTAAGTCAGTTGCATGATTTACCTTCTGTAAAATTGGCATACAATATGTTTTAAAGCTAAACTCAATTGTAGCTATCAGCGTTACTGAATACTTTTATCAGCAAGTTTGCTGCTAGATACCACAAAACACTTATGGTCAATTTAAGATTTTACTAAAACAAATTACAGGAATCTACCAAGCTGAATTATCACTTATGACCACAGGGTGATGCAAAAAATTCTCACTCAAGCTTCTTTATTGTACCTTACCAAGAATACTCCATTCTTCACCTCTATAAATACTCTGAATAATGCCTTAGCTAAAATAAAATTTGACACTAAGGGCCACATGTATGAAACTGTTTAGGTCTAAAACTCACTCTTTTGCCCAAAATAATCTATGGGCAAAAAAGTGAGCTTTAGACCTAAACAGGTTCAAACATGTGGCCCTAATTGCTAAATCCTAGCCTGGCAGGTTTATTTGTTAAATACTAACCTAAAAGTTTTGGATAGATTCACAGAGAGCTTTGTATGAATCATGTCTAAACAGCTGAATTAATAACAACACAGCTATTCTCCATATTAAAAAAGGTAGAATTCAATATTATGTTGCAAATTTTGGAACAGGTTTGCTTTGCAAAATTTTTAACTTTTTTACATTTTGCCCCATTCATGACTTGTTCAAAAAAATTAGATGGGAATAAGCAATAGGGTGATTTAATAAAATGTATGCCGGAAATTTGTACAAATTAAAGTAGGAATCTATGCTAACTCATAGCTGGTGTGGATTTCAGTGCGTGGTGCACAGTCAAAGATACGTAAAATTTACACCTCTTTATGCGGTGTGATTCACTCCTCAATATTGTGTTTTGACTTCCGTCAGGATGAAGAAATCTTAACCCACAAGATTTCTACATTCCTTGGTGTGTGTCATCAATTGGATTACATGCAGTGCTGGAAGTGATCTCCGTTTTCTGCACATTTCAATGTGCTCTCCATGTTGTTGAATGTGTTGCAAGCACATCAGGGGATGGAGGAAGGGATTAGGAGCAATTTGATGGCTGTCTGGCACCTACCTCAGCACTCCGACTTGGGGCCATTCCGGCTTGATTACATCTACATATACTGAGGAGCACATTGTACATGTTTTATTTAGATTGCTTTGTCCTAGCAAGAGTTATTATAGAACACTCAGGGTCTCTTTCAAATGAATCTCTTTGTATGTTTGGTGCACCTTACCTCAGCGCACTTTGCATTGAAATGTTGGTCTAATGAATTCCCATCTATCAGTATTCCAGATATGACACAAATACCATTTTATGGTCTTACTAGACTGAATTTACTGCACCACATTTTTATATGGTTCTGTAAGTTCTTTGGTAACCCCATGGGTGGAGGCAATCAAGGATATTACATCCAGAATATGAATGTTTAATGCTGGAGTAACACTCCTGTGTAAATGAAGCCAGGTATACCTGGTCCACTGTACTGTTGTCTAGCTGCACTGTATTGAAACTAAATATATATATATTTGACACTTAAGATAGCGCGGCTGAAACTACAGTGCTGAGAATACTGAATTCATCATCTTTCCACTATCCCACTCCATCCCTCCACCTGATCTCTCTATCACAGTCAATGGCTGTACACTCTCACCTGTTCCGCAAGTCCGCTGCCTTGGGATAATCCTTGACTCCTCTCTGCCTTTCAAACCCCACACCAGAGCTCTTACCTCTGCCTGCCGCCTCCACCTGAAAAATATCTGTCGCATCCGCTCATTCCTCATCTTAAACACTAGTCCATGCCTAGTCCATGCCCTTGTCATCTCTGGCCTAGACTACTGCAACATCCTTCTCTGTGGCCTCCCATCCAGCACTTTTGCTCCCCTTCAAGCCATCCTCAACTATATTGCCCGTCTTATCCACCTCTCTCCTCACTACTCCTCTAACTCTCCCCTCTCCCAATCCTTTCACTGGCTACTCATTGCCCAGCGAATTCATTTCAAGCTACTAACCATGACCTACAAAGCTCTCCATAACCTCTCCCCTCCATACATCTCTGCCCTAATCTCCAGATATCTCGCCTCATGTAATCTCTGCTGCTCATAGGACTTTCTTCTCTGCTCTCCTCTTATCAGCTCTTCACACAACCATCTCCAAGACTTCTCCCGTGCTTCTACTATACTCTGGAACTCACTGCACCAACACATCAGACTTTCCTCCACCTTCACCAGCTTTAAAAGCGACCTGAAAACCCAACTCTTCAAGATTGCCTATAAACTACAATAACCCTGCTGTCACTACACCCCCCACAAACATGTCTGCCCCTCACCTCCTGTCTCTTTCCCACTTCCTTGTAGATTGTAAGCCCTCGCGGGCAGGGCCCTCTCCCCCTCTGTGCCAGTTGTAAGTCATTCATTGTTATTATTGTACTTGTTTGACAGATGTGATGTATGTAACCCCCCTCGAATGTACAGCGCCATGGAATCAATGACGCTTTAAAATAAATAATAATAATAAATAATAATAATAGCTATAATAGAGAGCTATGAATAACGTCCATCTTCGCCGGCGTACAATACGTGCGTGTTGTATGCTGAGAGAAAGAAGTGACCTGTCACACACCGTGGATAATAGAAGTCAATGGGGCTGGCCCCACTGTGCTTTAGAAATACGTGCTGGCCAGCGCGTACTTCTAAAACACCCGGCGTATTACAGCGCATAAAGTATGCGCTGCAATACGCCGTGTGAGCACACCCTGAGAGGTAAAGGAGTAAGGACAAACCCCCATGATAATCTGCTAGGTAAATACCAAAAATTCAAGTAGAAAACGACAACCATATCAATGGATTTACCTTAAAATATGTTAATTAAAATGTACGTTTTATTGGTACATAATAAAAGCTGAAACAAAGCCTACAAAATCCCTAACCCAACTTTAACTGCCTATCCAACAAAACCAGGGTAGCTGCCCTAGTACATCCCTAAAGATCTAATAGTACCGAAAAAACAACCAATATACAAATATTTGAGGTATTCCCTATAGATGTACTAAACATACAGACAATATGAAATCCTAACGGTGGCAAGAAAGGGCAGATACCCACCACAGACCAGCAATCTCAGGAGATATAGTAAGTGCCACATTACAATGCACCTGATGATCATTACTGACCTGTCTTTCACCAACTACGTAGACTTTATGACATATTGGACCTTTCTCCTTCCTGATATCAGAGGGACGTGAGCTGGTCTATCTCCTTATTGCTGATTGTTGTAATAGATATGCCTTTGTTTGTGTTGGGTTATTTCTGCTTTCTTTCCCTGATAAACCTCAATATCTGGGAGAAACGCTTTAGGGTATGTTCACACGATATACTGCAGCGCATACGGTACGCGCCGTAGTACATCGTGTGTCTTGGGAGCTCGCGGCATGGGGGAGGGGAGGCGGTCGACCCCATAGACATGAATTACTCGCGGTGTATATTCGCCGCAAATAATTGACATGTCACTTATCTCCCCGCGCGTACAATACGATCTTATTGGATGAGCGGGGAGAGGAGGCGTAATCCATAGTTCTCTATGAGAACTATGGATTACCGTAATTTCGGTGCACATCTCACCCGGATTAGAGCGCAAATACGCGGCAAAATGCATGCCGAAATTACCCCGTGTGAGCATAACCTTAGAGAAATTAAAGTTATAGTATTAACCCAGTAGATTCAATCACGTCAGTAATGATTATCAGGTGCATTTTATGTCAGTAATGATTAGGTGCATGGTATTGTGGCACTTACTCCTATCTCATTGCTGCCAGCTTGTATTGCTAGTCCGTGGGGGGGGGGTATCTGTCCCTTTTTTGCCACTGTTGGGATTGTCTGTTATAAATGTCGTTTTCAACATCAAAAATAGGAAGCACTAAAATTTGAAAGCATTTCTTCACTGGTAAAATCAGACAACAAAACACAAAAGAGAAATAATTTCTCTAGTATTTGTATGTCTAATGCAAACATTCTAATACACTGGTCCCCCAACATTTGAACATATGATGTTAAAGGGGTTGTCTCACCACATTGATTCATCTTACCTCAGTCCTGTTTTTTGTTTTCATTTTGAATTCAGGGGCGTGTTTAGTGGCTTCTATTAGACTGCAGTAGAAGCCAGGTCTGTAGTTATAGCAACCAGTGCTGGCAGCCTATCAGGAGAGATTGAACAGGTCTGTAGCTATAGCGATCTGAGGAGCTGATGCAGCCAATACAAGAGGGGATATCTCAGAATAGGTGGGATACTGTTAATGGACATATATTGCAAAGATATTTAATATAAAAAGCAATCCTTATAGTGAGACAACCCCTTTAATTAGTTCCGAGACCATAATGGGCCATGTGCATGAAATTTCATGTGCATCGTAATAGCATAGAATGCACCTGATTTATGAACCCACTGTACAGCGGGTCATAAATCAGGCGCATTTTAGCGCTTTTATGACATTTCTGGCTCAGGTATACCACTCTGAAAGTGCTCTACCTGTTCCAGCAGTAATGCACCTAGAATTGCCACAGCGAAGCTAGAAATCTGCGGGCGCTATGTAATGCGCCTGATAATGGCGTACAGGAGGGATTTGAGTGCGCTGGACATCGGGCTGAAAAGACGCCAGATATCTGGCACAGTCCCGTTCATACATGCTGCGCTATATATGTTGAAACCACAAGTCTATGGAGAACTAGAAATTGGTTCTGAACCAATTAAAGAAAATTCAGCAGACAGTTAACACAGATAAAACAAGTCCTTATATATTTAGCAGCAGAAAGAGCTTCTGGAAGCTGGAAATCACTTCCTATTTAAAGGACAGAAGCTCCTGGTGTAATTTATGTAGTACTACACTGTACTGTAGAGAGGCGCTTCTAGACCTCCAATCATTGCATGAACTGCACTAATACAGAGGTTTTATCAGTAAAATGTTCATGATAATTAATAATAATGATAATAATCTTTATTTATATAGTGCCAACAAGTTCCGCAGCACTTTACAATGTAGAGGGTATAATTACAGACAAAAGACAGATATTACACAATAAAGGCTACTTACAGATGAGACACAAGGTGTGAGGGCCCTGCTCACGAGAGCTTACAATCTATGATGGTGCCTGGGGGAGACGACGGGGGAGAAGTGCTAAATTTACAATGGTCCAGCCTTGTTTCATAAATATGGGGTGGTTTACATAAAAATTGGGTGAACCTGAGACCATGACAGTACATCTATATACAGATAAGTGCCTGTGATTGCCCTAGTGCAGGGAGTGACAGAAATGTGTGTGATAGAAGGTGTGTGTTAGCAATTAGGGGTTTTGGTAGGCCTGCCTAAGAAGATGTATTTTCAGGACACTCTTAAAACTGCGAAGGCTAGGATTGTGCCTGATGGTACGTGGTAGGATGTTCCAGAGAACGGGTGCAGCACGTGCAAAAATCTTGAAGATGGACATGGGAGGTTCGGATGATTGTGGTCTGTAGTTTGATGTCCGTAGCTGAGCGGAGAGAGCGGGCAGGGTGGTAGACAGAGATGAGAGAGGAGATGTAGGGGGGTGCAGCGCTATGGAGAGCTTTATGGGTGAGAGTGATGAGTTTATGCTGTATTCTGTACTGGATGGACAACCAGTGCAGTGACTGACACAGGGTAGAGGCATCAGTATAGCGGCTGGAGAGAAAGACAAGCCTGGCTGCTGCATTCAGGACAGATTGGAGAGGGGAGAGTTTGCAGCAGGGAGTTACAGTAGTCAAGACAAGAAAGAATAAGAGCAACAATGAGGGTGTGAGTTGTTTCACAAGGGATTGGATATAAGGGGTGAAGGATAATTGGTTGGAACCTTCATCAGTCACATGAGCCGCAGATCAGCTGTGTTTATGACATTGTTTGGTGAGTCTGGTTTCAAGATACAATGTCCCTGGAAAGACCATTATATATTGAAAATACTGTATACTGAGACCATTGTAACCTGAGGGACGACTGTCATGACTAAAAGCCTACCTCCAGGTTGATAACATCAGACAATAAAACTAAAAAGAGAAAGAATTTCCTTAGTATTTGTATATCTAATGTGAATATTGGTTAAAAAGTTTAAAACCTGTACTAAAAAGCTTACATTCCAATACACTAGTCTCCCAACATACAATATTAATTGGTTAAAGAAATACCATTTATGTTGAAACCATTGTATGTTGAAGCCACAAGTCTTTGCAAAACTGGTAATTGGTTCTGAGCCCACAAAATGACACCAACATAATGTAAAATGAAGATTAAAAAATGAAGCAGATAAAACAGATAGAGCAGATCCTAACATAGAACACCAGAAAGAGCTGCTGGAAGCTGGAAATCACTGTCTGTTCTGAAGACAGGATCTTTGGGTCTTGGACTTTATACACAATGTGGCCGTCCTGCCACCAAAAGGGGCTGCTCATCCTGGCATATGTACAGCGTAGTACAGAACACCTAGTACCGCACTGTACTAGACTGCTACATAAACTCCACTAATACAGATGTTATACAAGTAAAATGTTCATGATAATTAGTTGGATCTTCTATCAATCACACGAGCTGCAGATCAACAGTATCTGTGACATTGTATGGTGAATCTGGTTTCATGATACAATATCCCAGGAAAGACCATTGTATGGTGAAAAGGTTGTATCCTAAAGTCATTGTAACTTGAGGGACCATGACTAAAAGCCTACCTACATATTGGCTATAGTATTTGAAATATTTAAAGGGGTTCCCAGCTTGCTAGAAGGTTTTCTTGACAACAATCTGATCGCTCAGTGCCCCCCTTGCTGTGATCCACAGTGATCAGCTACATTCCATAAGGAAGACTTTTAGTAAGTGTTCACTTTTCCTGCAGTGCCACCACAGGTTATATTCAGCATATTGCAGTGTGTACTCAAGGCAGTAGGTTCTCTGTGTAATGAAGAACAGAATGTGTTCTCCAGAACAGTGAACACTCTTAAGGGGACATGAATGAAACTTGGCACCGACACCCGACACGCCACTTCTATATCGATGTAGAGGAGTGTAGAAAGCGACAGTAAGGATATGTTCACATGGGGTACTTTCATAAAGAACTATGGATTACTCCTCCTCTCCCCGCTCGTACAATAAGATCGTATTGTACGCGCGGGGAGATAAGTGACATGTCAATTACTTGCGGTGAATACGCGCCGCGAGCAATGCATGTCTATGGGGCCAGCGGGCTTCTGGCCCCCCTACTCTGCAGGAGTACACGCTGTTCAGCGCGAGCTCCCGCAAGACACGATGTACTGTACACGCCACAATACATCGTGTGAACATAGCCTATGTATGAACCTGCTGTATGTGGCTTTATAAATCCCTGCACAGCATAGCATATCTTTGATGCAAATCTTTAGCGCCTTGGATATCTTTGGTGCATAGCATAGCATTCGAAAGTACCGTGCCTGGTGCAAGTTTTGACGTACGACTGTTCATACATCTATAGAGCAGGGCTACGACAGTTGTTTGGCGCAGCATAAGCTCAAAAAATGCCGCAGCCCCCTTCATACATGTCGCCAGGGGCATAGCTATAGGGGGTGCATAGGTAATGGTTGCTAGCAGGCCCTGGAGCCTGCTCTACCGCATAAGTAGAAACCAGTATTATAAATGACACATGGCAGATGGGGGCCCTTTTACAGATTTTGCAGCTTTAAAAGGGTTGTCTCACTACATTGATTCATCTTACCTCAGTCCTGTTTTCTTGGTTTCATTTTGAATTCAGGGGCGTTTACTGGCTTCTCCTAGGCTGCAGCAGAAACCAGGTCTGTAGCTATAGCAACCAGCGCTGGCAGCCTATCAGGAGAGATAGAACAGGTCTGTAGCTATAGTGACCTGAGAAGCTGATGCAGCCCATACAAGAGGGGATATCTAGGAATAAGTAGGACACTGTTAATGGACACATATTGCAAAGTGACTTGTTTTTGCAAGATCATCAACATAAAAAGCAGTCCTTGTAGTGAGACCACTCCTTTAAATTACGCCTCTGCATGTCGCCCTTAGTAACTGCTCTCCACTCTGACCAAGGATCCTGAACAGGAGGGCAAGAAAACCCTCTTAGGCCTCGTTCACACGGCTTATTCTGGGACTGATTGGAGCTGTACTGCGCGCCGTATTTGTGCTGCAGTACGGCTGGTATCCGTCCCAGTAACTACGGTAATCCACAGTTCTCATAGAGAACTATGGATTCCGTCTCTCCCACCCGCTCGGAGAATCCGCCGGGCGGGGAGAAAGTGACATGCACATTATTTACGGCGCGTACGCGAAATCCGTCCCCGCAATTACGTCGGCAATAAGCCGTGTGAACATTGCCTTAAAGCTATCATAATAATGATGTCTGAGTGTAAATGCACAAAACCATCACAGCAATGTGTACTACTTCTAACACTAACTGTTCTTCTCTGAAATTCTAATGAACAGAAGTCTGATTTTGCCAGGATCATCCTACTCCACCTTGTCTCTATCCTAGTACACACCCAGTCATTCTGATGGGGAGCAGCAATATATTGTGCTTAGAGTCAGGTTGTATTCTGTTTGACAAATTTTGGAAGATGCTGAGGTTTTAGGAATATGTCTTATTCTATAGGATAGCAGTTTTATCCAATGCAGGCGACCTTCTTCTGCGACTATATCTAATACTACTAATAATAGGTCTTATAGATGCAGATATTCCGTAGTAAGCCATTCACATTGACTGCATCTCAGACTAGAGCCTGCTGTTTAGCAGAATGTCTATGCTATAACTAGAGAGGGCACTAGGGGACACTGTGCCTCTTCCACAGCATTCACATCCCATCCTACCTCCTTCCCAGTCCCTGAGGATTCTGCTTAAGCTAAGGCTGCCAATGAAGTCAAAGCCTAATGCATTTCTCTGTGGTACCACAGGCTGCATCTCTTTCAAATTACAGTGCAGGCGGACCAGACAACATTTTCTGAATTAGCATCTCCGGGACTCCTCTGCTCACACAGTCCCCATCTGAGGTACAGCAAGGTACCTGTCTGCTTTACCTATGGACCTCATCTATACTCCACTTTGGATTAGAGGGAAACTCTGATTTTCTGCAGAGCATAGAAAGCAGTTGGGAGGTGGAACCAGGAGTTCCTGTGGAGAACCTATTTTGGTCACCTGCTTTCTTGTTTCTTCATTTGCTCTTTGTCCCTTTCTGTTGGATAGCTACTGGATGGGGGAATGCAACCTTGGGCGTGAAGAATGCAATAAGTTTGTTGAGTTCGCTTTTGAGAAGAAGATGTCCCCTTCCACAAACATGAAAACATAACTGGGATCTTTGATGGATATTGATTTTAAAGAAGGAGTACAGGTAGGTCACATCCAGCTATATTCTCCTCTATATGACTGCAGCTGCTGAGGAGGAACATTTCAACTTTTGCTTGATTTATGATAGGAATCAGTGTGTTAATCAAACACAGGTGTCTGTCTGGGACCCATTTAGGATACAGAGTGGTGATCCTGGTAGAAAAAAAGAATGAAAATTAAAATTCCAAGGCGCCTTGCTCTGCCCCCGGCCCCCTTATATTTTTTGCAATCATATGAAGAGCAACTTATTTCTTGTAATCAATCATTCAGACATGTAAATGATCTGGAGGGGGTGAAGGGACGGAGGATCAGCATCTGATGACTGCATAAAGTTTGCCTCTATGCTTTGCATGTAATACTACTTTCATGCTCCTCTGTATTTGCCTTGTTCAGGAATCAAAGCATCTGCTTAATTGTGTGCCTGAGTTAGCTATCTGAGGATACATTCTATAGAAAATCCCAACACAGCATTTTATACTTGGCTTTTAAGCACATCAGCTGAATTCCTAATGATACGGTGTATGTGGTATGCAGTTCAGGTACTTTGATGTCCTGCATATTGTATGTAAAATTCTCGGTATAGTAATGTATTATGCCTCTGGCTCTCAACTGTGTTATATTAAAATGCCTTTCACATTTCCATGGACCCAGTCTGGTGAAGGCACTTATCCAATTAAAAAGAAATGCAAATTGTATGGTGGTGGACGAATTAGACTGGAAATGTAATTTTTTATACAAATTTATGTATACAGTGTACATGCAAGCAATGCAAAATACCACAATCTATCTATCTATCTATCTATCTATCTATCTATTTATCTAAGGTATACAGATCTATCTATCTATCTATCTATCTATCTATCTATGGTATATAGATCTATCTATCTATCTATCTATCTATCTATCTATCTATCTATAGTACATAGATCTATCTATCTATCTATCTATCTAAGGTATATAGATCTATCTATCTATCTATCTATCTATCTATGGTATATAGATCTATCTATCTATCTATCTATCTATCTATCTATCTATCTATCTATAGTACATAGATCTATCTATCTATCTATGGTACATCTATCTATCTATCTATCTATCTATCTATCTATCTATATATCTATGGTATATAGATCTATCTATCTATCTATCTATCTATCTATCTATCTAACTATCTCTATCTATCTATCTATCTATCTATCTATCTATCTATCTATCTATCTATCTATATGTGTGTGTGTGTATATATATGTATGTATATATATATATATATATATGTACCTATCTATCTATATAGATATATACATACATATATATATATATATATATATATATATATATTTATATATACCTATGTTGTTTCTATTGCTTCAATCTATCTTTCAATTTATCTATTTGTCTATCTATTCATCTATCTATCTGTCTATCTATCTATCTATCTATCTATCTATCTATCTATCGCCTATCTATCTAATTTCGGTGCATGTCTTTACATCCAATCCCTCAGAATTGACATTATCTACCAAGTTCATAACATAAAACAATCATTTTTATGATACCGTGAATGTGTCGCTGACATTTTGCACTATGACATTTTCTAAACTGTTACAAATTTTTACCGCACCTAATATTTCCAAGGGTTATGTGATAGTGTATACCGCTTTTCTGTGTACGTGTGTACCTTTGTGTGTGTCTTTACAAGTATGTCTATGTGTAAGGTTCTTTGCCATGTACATCTACCTTGCCTTGTACAGCGAGGTGTGAAAAGATTGTCAATGAAATGATATCAATGGCATATAGAGAGCTTTTTGTTAAGAAAATGTTAAAGAAATTTTAGGGAAGTATTGGAAATATAACAGTATATCTTTTATATTCCATGCTAAAAGCTAAAACTTTAGTAAAGTTAAATAAAAATGTCTTGTATCCACATATTGCCTCTATACATAGGATCTACGTTATTGGTATTTGATGTGTGGTTTTTTTTTTTGCCTTTGTCAATCTAAGGAGAATTTTGAGAAAAAAGAAATTCTGTGGCTTCAATATAATGAATCCTGTCTAAGTAAATGTATCAGAGGCCTCTCAAACCTGGGGAGAATGAACCTTTTCACGTTATCTTCCAACCAGGCCGAGATTTGCACAATCCCCATGGGAATCCTTTCTATAAGAAAACGGAGGATTGACAGTTTAACCCTGCACGGGAATGTGTCATATTGCAAGGCATTGATGAGTTTTTTGCTCTGTTAATTAGGTTCTTGTATCCAGTACTCTTTTGCTATTTATTGCGGTTCATATGGGAAAGTGAGAAGTGCAAGGCTCTGATCTTCTCAGCTTTGGGTGTGATAATGAGGAGTTCCTTACCACCTTCAGGGCATTTTTGAAGCCAGGAGTAAAACTGTCATGTACAAGGAAAGTTCTCCGCTTTATAGTATCTACCGTAACTGATGGAGTTTGGATACAGAAACTTGTGCACCATGAATTTTATTCTAGTTCAACTTTAGAGCTAAACATTTGAATACAATACAAAGAAGCACATGTCTTCAAACTGGCTACTGTAGATTGAAATGTAAGCTAAAGCCTTAAGATAAAAAAAAATCAGAAGGTCATTTGGTTTTGTGCAGAATTTGCTTATCTTGCTCTGGAAAACGTCCACCTAAAGGTTAGGCCTAGTAATTAAGCCTCTCAGCTGGACCAAAGATTTCTTGCACGGCAATAAAGGGCAATATGTCTATGTTATCTCAATTTGCTTTGCATCTGAATGTAACCTTTTATTCCCTATAAACATTCATTAAAATACTTAGGACATGTGGGAAGTCATTGAAACACTCACTACCCTGCTCAGGTAGCCCCATTAGTAGCCAGATCACAGAGCTTTTCTCTGGTGGACCAGGCCTATCCAAAATTAGATAGCTTCCTAGTTACATCTCTGAAGATCTCTGGCTGATTACGGGAGGTTTCAGAAACTGGACTTGTGGAGGTCTTCTGATCAGCAGACTAGCATTTATGAGGGGATATTTGGATAAGAGACCGTTCACATGACATTTTTGGATCCGATTTTGGATACGTGTTGGATCAGAAAATTGCATCCAAAAACGCAGCGGCGATCGGATCCTCAACAGATTCAACACGTATCCAACATGCAGCGGCGTCTTGGATGCAGCAGGATCACACCCAATAGCTGCGTCTTTTGGACCAAGAATTGACATGTCATTTCTTGGAACGGATCCGAAAGACGAATCCGAAAGTTGCAGTAAGACACGCACCGGCGATCACTTGTCTGAACGCCGATGCGTGTTTCATATTAAAAGCAATGTAACTCACATTGCTATTTATTAGATACGTGTTTGAATCCATTTAAGGGTCCAACAGACGGATCCAGACACGCATCTAAAAATGTATGTTCACACGGACTCAACAATAAAATAACCCTTTTAAAACTGGGATTGGCTAAACCTATTATCCTTCATGGACATTACTGACAAAGTTCAAGAAAGTATCGACCTAATCACTACTTTTTCTCACATATTATCCATTTTAGGAAACTCCAGAGATGCTTCCATACACTGTGTATGCAACAATGATATGTTTTAATAGCTTTCCATAGGTTTAGGATACTTTCACATACAGCATATAGGCTGCAGATTTTCCGCAGTGGATTTCCATGCCAAAAATTAGCAGCATAATACAGTGGATGAGAGTTAATGAAATTTCATTCACGTGCTGTATGGAAAATAATGCATAGAATGGAGGTAAAACCTGACCTGTGGTGCAGATTTTTATTCAATTTATATGTAAGCTGTGGGTTTCTGAAGATTTTCCCCATTGACTTTAACAGGAAAGTCGAAATCCTCAACAAATCTATAATGAAATTTTATTGTGGTGGATTTTGCTGTGGATACCAAATCCATTGCAAAATCCACAACTAGCTCTTCCATTTTTTTCAGTTATATGATCCAAAAATCTTTTTAGGTTTACATTATTTACACCAAAAATTCCCATTAGGTCGCAGATTTATGTATGGAAATGAAGAAGATTTCCCGGCGTGCAAAATCAGTGACACGTCCGACCCACGTAAAAGCACGCTATGGAAATGGAAAAATTTACCAATTGTAGTGTAAATTTTTATTATACATACATGAAAACAATTGTAATCTGGTCGCATTTAGCGTTAATGAAAAGTCCAGTCATTGAAAACTCTGTAGGCAAAGAACACCTTTAGCAGGTGTCGGAAGAATTCTTGAGATGGGGAACTAAAGAATGTCAAGTCTCTTCATTAGAAAGCTGGAGCAGTGACCTTGTAAAGTGATAGAGAAAAGTATAGGTGCAACTAAGATTCCTACTGCTGCCTTGCAAGACCAGCATACTCAGAAAAACTGTCTGGTTGGGAAAACAAGGGAAACGTAGAAAATATTGGATTTTGGACAATCATTTCAAAGCTGTAATGGACAAAAATGTATTATTATAATATTATTATTATTATTATTATTATTATTATAATTATTTTTTTATGTACCATAATGCAGCAATTACTGCATTGGTTTTGCAGCAATTTGTAGCAAAAATGCACACTGTTGTTTTCATTCTTTTTTTTACTGCCTTAAAAACACAATTAAAACATAGAAAAGAAGAAGAAAGAACAACACTGGAGTGAGCTTAGAGGGCTGTGAGCAATGCTTAGCATGACAGCCAGTATTTCTAGGAATGAGACCTAGGACAGTCCTGGCTAATACTTCTACAGAAGACCCTTTTCATGGTAGCCTTTGAATGTAGTGAACCTTTAACAATGGGATGGAGGTTTAGTAGTTTTAGAATGTGGATATTTAATTTGCATTATATGATGATAACCCTATTCTACATTATTATTGTTATTTAAGGTGGAACCTCACATTTATATTGGTTGTAATGGTTCACTGGTTTCAGGATTAGATTGGGTATATCACTGGGCACCATTGTTAAATGCAGACAGAGATCCTTATATTGCTTGTAATGAGGCGGAATATAACTCTTGAGTCGAAAATCTCCCAGATTAATTTAATAGGCCATTATGGTGTTCAGACTGCACCTGCAAATACGGAAATACAATAGGCAAGGTTGTTTTTGAGGAAATAAAAAAATAAAATATGCAATTTTCTTGCAAGTATAATCACTAGGTGCCACTAGTGGTTTGCTAGCTTGCAATAATCCTCACAATGTTTTTTTTTTTTAACAAAGCTGCAAATGTTTAGCTATGGAAGATACATTTATTTTAATATGTAAATATAGGTAAAGATCAATAGTTCTCCAGCATACCATTAGATATAATTTATACCTAAAAATTAAAAAGAGCAATATTAAAGCTCATTTTAAGATAGAAGCCACTTGCCTGTTAAGGAGTGTTGGACTAGGGTGCCTGGGACCCACCAGTAAATTGATTCTTGAGGCCCACCTGTGGAGTTAATTTTGAGGGCCCACACTAGGGGCTATTGTATGACTGCATATGCTACACATGCCTCTTGCTTTCCACCTTTTTTTTCTTTGCATTTTTCCCTGAAAAGCAGCCCCTGACTTGCAATGTCCAGGGCCCACCTAAGGCTTTCTCTGCTCTCCTATAGGTCAGTCAGGGCCTGAGCTGCTGTCCATTTTGGCTCATGGAGAGGGCTCCCTAACGGTGGTAATACGAACAGGTGTCTTTATTAAACTACTCCTTTAATACTCCAGCTGTCAATTTGATATCACTGTAACTTATCAGATTTGACAGTGAATGGAGTGATTAGCTTTAAATATGTAGAAAAAGGTAAATAAAGATTATTACCAAAAACATTCATGTTTTGATTTTTCTTCATTTTAGAGTTAGATAAGTTCATATATTCTGCTTATTTACAAAAGTTTTCTTAGGTTAACAACTACCTCTCTTTTCTCCAGCAGCCCTGGCAGGGATGATGCTATTACTCTCTGTTGTGTTTTTTCAGCAGGGTGAAGCTTGCTTTCCACTTTCTGATCTTATCTTTCTACTGAGAAATAACTTTAAAGGTCTAGCCCTGAAAGAAGCCTTGTGCCATTGTGTCAGGTCTGCAGAGCACATAGCTGTGCATGTACTTCAAAGGAAAAGTAAATTAGCAGCAAACAGTTGTATTGGCAGCATGTATATCTTTTCCTTTTACACTACAGGCTTTCTCTTATGACAAATACAAACTAGCTCATACCTATAGCCAGACATTCTGGGCCACATGTATGAAAACTGTCTAGGTCTAAAACTCACTTTGTTGCCCATAGCAACCAGAGCGCCCCTTTCATTTCATATAGTGCTCTGGAAAAATGAAAGGGGCGCTCTGATTGGTTGCTATGGGCAACAAAGTGAATTTTAGACCTAAACAACTTTCATACATATGGCCCCCTGTGTCATTGTTTTTTATAGCCACTCCATTACTAATGTCCCTCTAACAGGCTCAGCTAGGAATAGGAGCTAGCAGAGCTGAAATACCAGTCACTGCTATAGACCCACTCACAGCCTGTACAGGAAGTGGAAGCTTGAAGAGGCTATGAAATCAGAAAATAGGCAGATGGGAAAACCCTTTAACTAATCACAGTGGCCGAATGATAATTCTTGTAGGCTGGCCCTATTATTAGTCACTAAACCTTCGCAGAAAGAGATGTAACTAAGAAATGGGTGGAAAGAATTGTGAAAATGGCTTAATAGCAAAAATGAAAATGACAGTGTCCCTGCAATGCCAATTTTCTGGCTGATTTTTATATTTGGTGTGTAGCGACACCCGTCCACAATATGGGATCAGTTTGTTGAGAAACTTTTGTCCACAAGTCCTGCTAATTAGAGTTGCAAGTATGTCAGAAGATTTTAGGCTACCAATCCATTCACAGCTACAAAATGTTGCGCCTTGTATTCATGTCAAATTTAATCCAAATACGAGCACTTCATTTCTAGTCAGCTAAATAGTTTTTTGGTGAAAATCGCCCAAAAATCCATTTCAACCATTGTTTAAGGTGTTTTAGGGGTTAATTTACTGGTGCAGTAATGCAACACTTCTGTTGCAGTATAACTTCTGGTCCAACATCCCATCGCTTCCTGTTACATGAACATAAGTCCAATGTTACAGTAGCCGGGAGTGACATAGGACGTGACTTTTAGTTACCATAACCCCAGGCCTATATCTGTTGAAGTAACAGGAAGCAACGACGGATTCCAGGTCCGAAGTCCACCTGCCATAACATTGAACCTATGGTCAAGGTAGTGACATTAGATGAGACCTCGGACCAGATGTTAGCCTGCAATACGAGAGGTTAATTAACCCCTAAGGGTATGTTCACACGGCTTATTTTGGGACGCATTTCGCCACGTATTGAGAGCGTACTGTGCTCTAATACGGGCGAAATGCGTCCCCAATCATTATGGTAATCCACAGTTCTCATAGAGAACTATGGATTACACCTCCTCTCCCCGCTCGTACAACACGATCGTATTGTACGAGCGGGGAGATAATTGACATGTCATTTATTCACGGCGCTTACCCGCCGCGAGTAATGACAGCCTATGGGCTGGCGGGAGTACGCGCCGCTCAGCACGAGCTCCCGAACACCCGGTATAATTGCGGGGCATACTGTACGCCCCGCAGTTAAAGGGGTTGTCTCACTACATTAATTCCTCTTACCTCAGTCCTGTTTTCTTGGTTTCACTTTGAATTCAGGGAAGTGTTTACTGGCTTCCTAGGCTGCAGTAGAAGCCAGGTCTGTAGCTATAGCAACCAGTGCTAGCAGCCTATCAGGAGAGATCAAACATGTCTGTAACTATAGTGATCTGAGGAGCTGATGCAGCCCATACAAGAGGAGATATCTCAGAATAGGTAGAACACTGTTAATGAACTTATATTGAAAAGTGACTTGTTTTTGCACGATCTTTAACATAAAAAGCAATCCTTGTAGTGAGACAACCCCTTTAAGCCATGTGAACATAGCCTTAAACCTCTTAAGCAACCATAACCCCATCTAAGGATTTATGGTAAGAGGTAGGCTTAGAGAAAAAATTGAGGTTAAGGGGAATTTTTTCTTAAATTTGGTTAAACCTGTGTTGAGCTGTTGGGGCTCTATTTGAGCAACAGTTTACATAATTATGTAGCTCATATAAACCCAATCCCTAATGGAGTGTTCCCATGAGTGTTTTTTAGTACTGCAGGTCAGCTTGTAGCATTCTACTTGCCACCCATCTCAGAGAATGGGGGAGGGTGCTGCTTGCATGTATCCTCCCTATTCATTTCTTTGAGCGTTCCAAATGTAGCCGAGCACTCTTGTGTGACTATATTCTCAGCTTCCATAAAAATGAATGGGAAGGATTTCTGCAAGCTCCAACCTTCCCATTCTCTTGAGATGGTTGGCCTGTAGTGAGCTACAAGCTGACCGGTACTGCTGAAAAGTGCTAATAGAAACACCCCTTTGACATGCGTTTGTGGCCGTTCATCTATATTGCACATAAACTTTAAAGGGAATATGTCGCCAATTTTTTTTTTTACTTATTTTATCAAGCCCGTGATCCATATGCTTTTCCTCTCATTCATTTTTATTTCCTGACTGTAGTTTTCTCTATTCGGCCGTCTATATATGATTGTGGGGAAGACATTCTTGCTTGCACTGCTTTAACAGCATTCAGAGAGATACTTTACAGCAGCTTCATGCACATAGCATTCTTAAAGGGGTTTTGCCATGATGTAATGTTGACGTGGGATCCTCCAAAATGGGTATTTAATCACTTTTCTAAATATATGTGATTAAAAAATTGCAGTCTGAGAGAGCTACAGGCTGCCTTACCTGCCCTTAGTTACTTCAAAGCTTCTATTAGATACGACCTGACAAGAGCTGCTGGCCAGGCTTGCACAGAGAAAGCTTCTTATCTGATGAGACTGAGCTGCAGAAGCTTTCAAGGCACCGGGTAGAAATATGTTGTTTTTTGTATACAGAATCCACTAGTTGTAGTGTGATTATCTGAGTAGATCCCTGCTTTATCTGATGACAGAGAACATGAAGAAGCTTTCAAGCTGCTGTGGAGAAAAGGTGTTGTCTTTTGTATACAGAATCCACAAGTTGTAGTTTGATTATTTGAGTGAACATTTCACAAGATCCCTTATGCAGATCTGTTCTCTGGCTGTCTCTCTCTCTCTCTCTCTCAGCTCCCTGGCTTGTTTACATTTGCTTCTTAGCAGATAAGGCACGTCCTGGCAAAACCCCTTTAAGACAGTTTCTGTCCCATAGACGTCTATAGGAGAGTTTTCCCTGTGTAGAGAGGGGGAGCTGTGACTATCTCCTCTTGTGACTGGTGGATTCTGTGTTATCTGTACACAATGGTGTCTCCTTTCAGTGTGACCCTACTGTTACTGATAATGAGCAGACACTGCTTGAAAAGCTCTCTAAAACAGAAAACTTTAGGAAGTTTGTCAGATGATTATATAGGCCTAGTGGCCAAAGGTTGAAAACTGGCAGGACTTATATAAAGACCTAGCAAGAATAATTAAAAATTACATTGAAAGTGATAATGGAAAATTAAAAAAACCAATAACCATTTAAAATTCCTACAAAATGTGTTTAATCATAAAAATGTGAGTTAAAAATAAAAACAATTCATTTTTTTGATGACACATTGCCTTTAATTCTGGCTTGTGCTCTGTAGGCAAGTTATCACTGAAACTTGCCAAACCATTCTTTGGTCTTGATTGAAGGCTCCAGCATTACTATACATTGCGTGGAGCCCTATAGTCATCGCTCGACCGAAAAGTCTAGACATATTTCTGGTAAGAAAATGCTCAGTGCACCCTTGCTAGCATAGCAGCTTGAGACGGAATAAAAATGCATATTCTCTGTTACATGGGTGAACAGCAACACCCATGTATGTTTCAGCTCGCTTCATGTGACCTACACAGTGATGTGAGCATGTTGCTAGGCTAAAAAGATTTGACAGACTCCCTTTAAACTGAAAACGATTCCTCACCTCTACCAAGGTCTTCTCCATGTATCTATTTACATTGAAAGGTTTATGGCTTCACAGATTAAACTTGATACGACTGTATAACACAAATTGGGAAAATTAAATAAATAATCTAAAGTGTAGAAAAAAAACAGAATAGTTTTCCATTTTCTTTTTCACCTTGGAAATGGACTAGAAATCAGATGAATCAGGGGAAATGTTGATGTTTGTTTGCTCTAACTGCCTCCTAAATTATTTACAAATTATCTAGTACTGCTGTTTTGAAGCTGGTACGATGGCCATGTTGGCTAAATTAATGATCAGCCGTAAATGTAAAAGTCAGAACAGAACATAAATAACGGAATAAAACTAGGATGCTTTTAATCTTATGTTTAAGGACTCAAAGGCCCAGAGCAATCAGAGGTGATACCATGCATACATTAGTTGCATTCTGCAGTGTAAGACAAGGGCTTGACTGAGGCAGCGAGAAGATTTCGCCATCAAATGAAGCCGTCAACATATATAGAATAGATGCCATTTTATATTATTTAGATATATTCTTCATTAAAGTGTCTTCTGGTGACCACTAGAGACTGAACTGCAGTACTTTGCACTATTACAATAGAGGAAAGGACCTTCCAAAAAAAACCAGGTATCTTATCATATACAATGATTCTGAAATTCAGTTATTTGTGATCAAATAACTTGATAGTTTATAGGATTTTAAAGTTCAGGTCCTTCAGTCAAGTTGGTGTCAATAGTTTGTACGTGTTCATAACTAATCTCTCTTGCTACAAGTCTGACAGCTTTATACTCTCTCAGATGTCACCTAGCAGGTTGGAGTAACTGAGAAGAACCATCTCAGCATCAGTGAGAAAAGGAGAACATATTACAGGAGGTCCCCAGGTTACGAACAAGATAGGTTCTATAGGTTTTTTCTTAAAGTGAACCTGTCAGTTGGTTTTTGCTACTCTATGTGAGAGCAGGATGTCATAGAGGGAGAGATATTTAGTTTCATACGATTTGGACTAGGATTTCTGAGTAAAAAGCAAAGAAAACACACACACATCCCATATACAGTGATTGACAGATTCCCCTGTATCATTGTGTGTACAGAAAAAACTGTCAATCACTATATGTGGATGGGGTAGATAGCACTTTTACTTTGGGTTTGACTCTTTTTCACTGCTTCAAATCATAAAAACCTACTTATCTTATTCTGACATGTGATGATTCGACCAAGAACTAGCTCAAATGTGAGCCAACGCTGCCTAACAATTGTGAGGGGGTTGTATTTTTGGTTGTGTAGAACAGAAACTGCCTACCAAAAGTTTGTTTGAATTGGTGTCAATACCACTCCAATCTGGAACATTTCACACTTGGCCTAAAATGTACTTGGTCACTCTTTAGAATGCCTAGGTATTGTATAGACTATCCCAGTAAAAGTATGGAACAACACAAGGAAATGTCATCAAAAACACAAGAAGGACAGGGATTGCATACATTGCCTAGTTATTCTATAGAATGCCGACTTTTCATACATTGCCGGTAACATATATAATTTATTTACAGCAAACATAGATTAACTGGTATAGTAACTCTCAATGGCTCAACTATCGAGTGGGATACTGCAAATAGCAATGTTGTAAATCTAGATATAGTTCACATTTGGAGAAAAAAAAGTGTGTCACCTCGGGGTAGGAGAGAGAGACATGGTACAGGATAGGCATGTGTGGGGTATGTACTTAAAGGGGTTGTCTCACTACATTGATTCATCTTACCTCAGTCCTGTTTTCTTGGTTTCACTTTGAATTCAGGGGCGTGTTTACTGGCTTCCACTAGGCTGCAGTAGAAGCCAGGTCTGTAGCTATAGCAACCAGCGCTGGCAGCCTATCAGGATAGATGAAACAGGTCTGTAGCTATAGTGACCTGAGGAGCTGATGCAGCCCATATAAGAGGGGATATCTCAGTATAGGTAGGACACTGTTAATGGACATATATTACAAGGTGACTTGTTTTTGCAAGATCTTTAACATAAAAAGCAATCTTTGTAGTGAGACAAAACATTTAATTGTAGTACTGGGACGAGACTGATCAGACAGAAGCAAGGAGGGGGATGTTTGTAACACATAGAAGAAGCCTGGTGAGGTGAAGGCCGTTAAAAAACATAGATGTCCAATTAGTATTAAAAAAGAATAAAGGTAACAATTTGAATGTGTGTTTTGAAAATATCTTACAGTCTAGCCGAAAATATTGTAGGGTAAAAGTAAAACTTAAAGGGGTCATCTCACTACATTGATTCATCTCACCTCAGTCCTGTTTTCTTGGTTTCACTTTGAATTCAGGGGCGTGTTTACTGGCTTCCACTAGGCTGCAGTAGAAGCCAGGTGTGAAGCTATAGCAACCGGTGCTGGCAGCCTATCAGGATAGATCAAACAGGTCTGTAGCTATAGCGACCACAGGAGCTGATGCAGCCCATACAAGAGGTGATATCTAGGAATAGGTAGGACACTGTTAATGGACACATATTGCAAAATGACTTGTTTTTGCAAGTTCTTTAACATAAAAAGCAATCCTTGTAGTGAGACAACCCTTATAATATTAAGGATGTTTAAAGCTAATTACAAATAGTACAGAAAAGAGCACTGTTGAGCAGTTCCTGTCGAGTGGATGTGCCAGCAATGTATCACAATCCTTTGGCCAAAGCTTGTTGATAGTATAAAAACAGGTTACGTGCTTATTCACACTGCTGTAATAAAGTATCTGGTATTTTCTGCAAAAATTGGATTCCTAAATAGGAAATTGGTATTGATAAGTAACGACTAAGCCGTAGTTTTTCTGTCCGTTATCTATTATATTTCTGTGCTTACCTAAAAAAAGGTGGATAGCTGATTACCACTGTGGTCAACGATCAAAGGAATGGTAAACACTCCTGAGTTTCTCTTTTTATCTAGACAGATTTACATTCTTATAAATATTACACTAATATAACAAAAGAAAACTTTCATTAATATGTGATGCCTAGCATTGTCCTGCTGTTCTGCATCTGCATGCTGTTCAGTACACAGTGCAGCATGGTGGTCAATACAACTTGAGTGAAGGAGCCTGTGGATAGATGGCTTAATGAACTGTTTGTATACATAGACACATAGGCAGCTGGATTAACTGTGTATTCTCTGATCCCATGTTGTGCAAAGACACAGTGATTGACATTATATTACACATATGCAGCCACACACAAAATTCCCCAAGTTACAAACATCCGATGTACATATGACTTGTACTTAGAGGTGGTTTATGCTACCCTGAGAGAATTATGTGATGGGGGAAAAAAACTGAGCTCTGTGATATATGATATATAGGTTTATATGATTACACGCCGCTGTACACCAGGGGCCACATGTATGAAAACTGGCTAGGTCTAAAATTCACCTGGTTGCCCATAAGAACCAATCAGAGCTCCCCTTTCATTTTTTCAGAGCACTATATGAAATGAAATGGGCACTCTGATTGGTTGCTATGGGCAACAAGGTGAATTTAAGACATAGCCAGTTTTCATACATGTGGCCCCAGGTGTTTTTGAAGTACACGCTGGCCAGGGCATAGTTCTAAAACATTCTGTGCCAGCTTCCATAGACATTCACTTTCCCAGACGCGTAAAAGCTATGAATTACCATATTTGCGGGGCGTATTTTGGCCGTATTACATGACGAATTATGCCCCACAAAGATGCCATGTGAACATAACCTTACTGAGTAAAAAGCAGCGGCAACAATCATACTGTAATTGAATCTGCTGCTAACCCTGCCACATACAATGATTGTCAGTTTGCTCTGTACACACACTAATGCAGGTAAAGCTGTCAATCACTGTATGTGGGTGGGATATGCAGGATTTAAAGGAAACCTGTCACATTGAAAATATCTAATCTGTTGCCAACATGTTATACAGCAGGGAAAGTTGAGCAGATTTATAAATTGTTCTGTGGGGAAAGATTCAGCAGAATATATATTTTATTCATTTAAATCCCTCCTTATTCTGGGTCCAGGAGTCCAGTAGGCGGTGTGATCAGTGATTGATATCTGTCAGTCACTGATAAGAAAATAGATGGTTTATGCTGTCATGTTTGAGAGCAGGATGAGATACAAGGAGAGAAGCTGAGCTGTGTGATATATAGGATTATATGATTTAATGCAGGTTTTGTGAGTAAAAAGCAGAGAAAATCCTGACTGGACTCCTTACGTGACAGTACAAGTCCTGCTCAGACAGAATGTATTGGGAGTGGAAATAGACTAGAGCGCTACAAGGGAAGGGAGCATATAGACTCCAAAACAACGTTATTCTAAAGTAGAATTTATTTACTCTATGTGACGCGTTTCACGGACTGCTATCCGCTTCCTCAGACATAGATACAAAGTTCCCGCTGTGGAAATGCAATTTGTAAATGTTGCCGACAGGTAATTAGTAGCAATCACTTTATTTCTACAACTACAGGAGAATCTTTTCCTATAAAAGAACGGCTTACGTGTGCGAGCGATTACGTGATATATTTAATAACTTGTGAATGTAATATACAGTATGTGGGGAAGACATCCACTAAGCTCTCGAGACGTGTAGTGAACCATCGCTATGATATTCGACATGGTAGGCTGTTGTACAGCCTACCAAGACATATGTTGGAGGCTCATAATTCTAGAGAACCCCTATTCAGCATTCAACCCATAGAACACATTTCTTGCAATACTACGGACCGAGCTAAGATGCTCAGTAAGAGAGAAGTATATTGGATATACAAATTGGGCACCCTCAAACCGCATGGTTTGAATGAAATCCAAGATGCCATCATTTAAACCCTTTTTTTATACTCTTTTAGTACTGAATATTTAGCTTATAAGGTATTTTTAAATCCCCCACTTTTTATTTTTATTTTTTCTTATTATTCTATATAACATGTATTTAATAAGATTTTTTATTATTAGTATAGTATTTATATTTTAGGGTTCTAGCAGATCTGGTTGTAATATTGTTTTTTATGATTATATTGTAATTTCTATGTGAAACTGTTTTTCTATATATGTAACCACTTTTTATGAATGAATCATGTGTACTATGTTAACCTCGTTTTCAATCCCGCTGAGGGTATTTAAAGTGCAGCGGGAACTTTGTATCTATGTCTGAGGAAGCGGATAGCAGTCCGTGAAACGCGTCACATAGAGTAAATAAATTCTACTTTAGAATAATGTTGTTTTTGGAGTCTATATGCTCCTTTTCCTTGTAGCGCTCTAGTCTATTTCCACTCCCAATACATTCTGTCTGAGCAGCCCTACAATCCCAGGTGCTTCTCAGCGATCTTTGATTAATCATATATCCGCGGCGTCACTCGTGGTTCCAGCGGCGGGAGAGTGACCGGAGCAGCTTTTATCGAGCACACCGTACAATCTTTACAAATTCAAAGCGCGCTGTACCGTATTCCTGTACAGCGCAAAAAAGGTGAGCACCTGAACTTTGGATTGTACCTGTGTGTGTTTTTCCAGTGGACCCGATCCTGCGCTTTTTCTTTTGCAGTCCTAGGATCCTCCTATCCTTAGGAGGAATATACTAATTTCTACAGTACAAGTCCTGCTTACAACATCCATATACAGTAACAGCTTTTCTTTCTCTAGTGTGTAAGGAAGAAGCTGGCAATCACTATATGTGGGTGGGGTTAACAGTTATCACTTTCACAGATTTACTCTGCTTTTTACTCAGAAATCCAACATAAACCACATGACAGATTCCCTTTGGCTGTGTCAACACAACCAATATTTCAGTTCAGCTATGCGGATTCCAACTTGAAATACTCGTGTTATACCAACAGTAAATCATCACTATTGACACCAATGTAAAATACGCGTCAAACAACTCGTATTTTCGTCAGTCGGTTTTTCAGTCTAGAACATGTTAATTCTTTGGTTAGAAACTGTGCGGAAATTTACTGTTGATGTCAATGGGGCTGGCTAAAAACCTTGTGTAAAACGCGGCCCAAACATTTGCATGTGGTTTTTAATGTGCTCAAAACCCCATAGAAATAATTGGGACTAATTTCAGAGTGTAAACAATGACCAAAAAAAATTACCTTAAATCCACATGCAATAACATGTGAAATATTTGTTGAAAACCGCTTCGTCTGACACAACAGACACAACTGTCGCCGTTTGACATACCGTATATCTTTTGTCAACCATACTAACCATGGAGCTATTTAAAATCATGTTACTCTGTATATATATGTATATATATGCTCACTATACATGTTATATATCCATATATGTATGTATATGTAATAAATATATATATAATATATATATATATATATATATATATTATATATATATATATATATATATATATATATATATATACACAAAGTTACATGGCTTCATATAGTTCCATGGTTGGTATGGTTGACAGAAGACAAACATGTATGTCCTTTAATTTGTTCATTCATTTGTATGGACAGCAAGTTTCAAAAGTACCTATACCCCTCGCTTCATCTCTACATCTACATGTCCCAATTAATGGACATATTTATTTTGTCAACCATACTTACCATATATAAGGCAAACGTGGGAATAAATGCTGCAAACTAAGAATATTCTAGATTACAAGTGTTAATAATTTATTTTTATCGATTAACAATATGAATTAAAGAACAAAACCAAATCAATATATTTCCACACCTGCCTAAACTCTTACACAGTAGTTAAATATGTGTATACATATATGTATAAGTACAAATATTTACCTACAAATATGTGTACTTGTGAGAAGGTACAACATGTGAATACTGGTTGCTCTGTTATCTCTATCTGTGAAGCAGACAGGAGGTGTTCAAGGGTAAATCAAGGAAATAAGAGAAGTTACATAAATTAGATTTTCGGTCTCCAGAGTGTACCTAATGTTTTGAACCTATTTGTATGGTCTGGACCATTATGGATTTTTCCTGGGCTCTTCCTGTGAATTACAGATCACTCAATGATAACTAAGTCCCTAAGTAGAGTACTGTTTCTCACTTACCATGAGTGAATATAAACTAAAAGAAGGTTTACAGCTCCTAGCACCAATAACATAAGCCGCGGCTGTGTCGCCTTCAATACAACGGTGTTATGGAGCTTTGTTGATACCTATGTAACAATCTCTGCAGAAACCACCCAATTCATACTTAGGTACTACTAAATCTCCTCAGATTTTAACACCATATGTTGTTATGAAATTTATACGCCTTTCTGTTTGTCAAAACTTGATGTATAGAGTGCGTCAAATTCAATTATATGCACATGAATATGTAAAAAGCCCTTTTTAAATTTAATTAAATGCATACTTATATATTTAGATTAATTGTTGAATGACAAAACACAATAGTTAAGATATATGGATAATATGTTTACACTAAATTATTCCTATTTGCATTTAGGAAGGGGAAATATTTTGATGGATCTATATCCACAGTCATACCCTTATTTCCATAATGTTAAGAAATATTTAGCAGTTTTAGCTGTATGTAAATTGTAAAATAATATATTTGTTACAAGTCCCTGTAAATATTTAGGCAGATGATTGTGAACAGTACCGTGCCCGGTATAATCAGTACATTGTTCACACCATGAATGGGAAAAAGAACAACCTTCTGAAGTGACCTCCTCCATTTCCCTTGGTCCCTAGCAGCTTCAAAGCAAACACAATACAATATCAGTAGCATTCTATAAACGCCCCAAAAAAAGTCAAAGGGAATATAGGAATTTTTTCATAATGCATATCTGCTACTTTATGATACATGAAAATTTAAGGTTCATAGCATACATTTTTTTATCAGAACTGTAATTGCCCATCTACTGCAACAAGGTGTTCTCAATACAGATGGGGAGAGACGATCCCACATTCTGCTCTGAATAAAAACAGTCTGTGTGGATGGATAGAGTGCACAACCAAAATGGAGGCCAGCCACTCCCCCATGCAAATAATGCAAAAAACAAAAGAATGGTTAGCACAATCCAAGCAATTTTAAAGAAATTAATATAGGTGCACGTGGTTTGGCAGCAAAGCAACTGTTAGGGACTGTCAGGAACGCACATGGTGATACAGACGGAGTGAGGCCCTGATGCTGGTCCCAACCTCTGTCCCTGCCTTTTGGGCTACCTGACTCCTTACTAGGTCGATCCCAACCAGAAGACTGAGATCTACACTGAGCCAAGTGAGACACCAGGCATAGACGAACAAACACAGAACAAACAGGAGAAGTCGGACAGGCCAAGTCAGCAATGAACGGGCAGCGCAGTACAGAAACGAGATACAAGAGAGTAACCAGGGTCCAAGCCAGAGTCAAAGAACAAAGAGAAATCCAATAAGAACACAGGTGAACTACAAGTAGAGGAAGCCGTATAGCAGGCAGAGAAGAAGGGAAGCTGAGACCTTTTATTGGGAACAGGAGAATGGTAGAAAAGAAGTGATAGGTAACCAGGAATGTCAATCAAAAATGAACAGGTTAACTCCACAAGCAATGGGCGTTGGCCAGGAATCAATTAAGTACAAAGAGCTAGCAGGTAGAGTTCACACTGGAAAACCTTATATCAAAAACAATGTTTTTTGTCGCGACGGCTGTGGCCGGTGACCAGAACACAAAGCTGGGGTTCTGTTGGGCCTGATCATGACAGCAACACAAACACAATACAATATGCCATATCAGCAGCACTCTGTAAACACCAAAAAAGTCTAAGGGAATATAGGATTTGTTTTCATTAGGATAAACAAAAATTTGAGGTTCTTAGCGTACATTTTTTATCAAAACTGTAATTGACCATCTACTGCGACAAGGTGACCTCAGTATAGATGGGGACCTACTCTAACATGTTTCCTTTCTTTGAGCGACATTTAGGACAAGGGATGCGCCAGAAGTCTGGCATCTTTTTAGCTCAAAAACTGGCGCAGCCATGTTCGCTCTATTTTTAAACAGGCGCACTCCAAGATTAGGCACATTACAAAGCGCCCACAGCACTTTGTACTGCGCTTGAGATTGGGGGGAACGCTGGAGGTGCGTCACACTACAATCATATGATACTACACATGTAAGCCTTTTTATCGGCAAATCTAGGCACATTACTGCTGGAACAGGTAGACCACTTTAAAAGTGGTTTACCTGAGCCAGAAGTGTCGGTTTGTAGCTAGAAAGCGCTAAGTCTATGTCAGGGACCAGTCAGGGACACACGAGAAGACACAGACAGAGTGAGGCCCTGACGCTGGTCCCAACCCCTGTCCCTGCCTTTTGGGGGTACCCGACTCCTTAAAAGGTCGGCCCAACCAGAAGACTGAAGACTACACTGAATACGTGGGGACACAAGACACAGATAAACAAATACAAAACACAATAAGGGAATGTCAGGTAAGCAAGGTTGGCAGCAAGCGGGCAGCGCAGTACCAAATCGGGAGACAGAGAGAAAAACGTAAGACAAGCCAAAGGTCAATAACGGTCGGGAGCAGAAGTACAAAATCACAAGGAGAAAGAATGGTCAGTAGCGCAGCAGGGTCAGGCAACAGAAAGGACAGAATAAAGGCAACGCTAGCAGCAGGCAGACGACCACTAGAGCACGCAATGCTGAAGGTGAAATGAACCTATAAATAGGGAACCAAGGACTGCAGGATTGAGGTCATAGGAGGAAAGAATCACAAGGCTGGATAGGAACAGAAGTTTGTCAATCTAAAGGAGAAACTCATTAACTCCAAGAGTGCTGGAGGATTCCTGGCCAGGGCGTTGGCCAGGAGTCAATCAAGCAAAGAGCGAGGAGAACACAGTTCACACTTAGTGAATACAATTCCAAAACATCAAGTAAGAAACCAGGGCTTCCGTCGCAACGGCCGCGGCCGGCGAACAGAGCCCAAAGCTGAGGTTCTGTCAGGCATGATCATGACAGTCTATGACCAACAGTAGAACAGGTTCATAGATTCAGGTACATTCTATGCTACTAATGCGCATAAAAAAAATGGCGCCTGGATGCCAAAATAGATACATGTCGCCCTTGGTGTCTATTCAGACCTCCAAAACTTACCTCTGTGATAGATATGGTTATTTTGCCTTCAAAGTACAGCAATTTGAATGTATATATGGTATACATACTTACAACCATTTACTAGTGTTAATGCTGAGGTCAGAATGGACAAGCTAAAGCTACAGTACTCTGTTATTTCAGTGACAGCTACATGGTACAAGTGTCGCATAAGCAGTTTTTGATTCAAAATTGTTGTTTATTTATCAACAATTTATTTGTTTATTATTTCCAGCATTGAGCTCGGGTCTCTCCGCTACCTGCTGATGACATCACGTTCTCTGATTATGTGACCGTGCAGCCAATCACAAGTGATCTCTTGCTGTTTGAACATCACATGTCCATGAAGGCCTGTGATTGGCTGCACGGTCAGATGCCGATCATGATTACATCATCAGGACTGGAGCTTAGCACTGGAACAGAGTCAGTGGGATTTAAAAAAAAAAAAAGAATTCTATTTCACCCTCTCCGCAGCCGACTTTTTTTTTTTTTAAACCGGACAACCCCATTAACTCTTCTGACTCTGTACTAATATTAAGGATTATCATGTAACTCTGTGCTATAACCGACACATTCTGACTACTGCTTACTACATGAAAAAAATGTGATTGTGCTGGAGCTGCACCTATGTCATCTCCAGTTATGTATCCATAAGTGGATCCAGTTTCCCTAAGCCTTATGTAACATATCATACAAACCTTCTATTCATTTGAAAGATTTTTTCATTGAACACAACCCCATGAATATACTGCAATCCCAGCTAAACCCCAGAAAATCCATTCTAACAGAATTTTTGCCAGAAATTGATCTTGTTTAATATCTACTGCAATTGCTCACATCTGAAAACTGCCAATAGTCAAATAAAAATGTTGTTTATTACAGCTGCTTAAAGACGCTAATATCTGTGCACGGCTAAAAAGTGACAGAAGAAAAAATGTTATACTGGGGTCATAGTCCCAGGTCAAAACCCAATAATCTTCCATCAACTTTGCTACACTATTTATGACTATAAACATCTGGGTATTTCTAAGAGAATGAAAATGAAAGGATATTAACTATTCGGAATTCTTCAAATATTTTCAATGGATATCAGTCTTGAGGCTAGGTGATTCTGTTCAGTCAAAATTCTCCCTACTTTTTATTTTTATCTTTAAGCTATAAATCTCCAAACATGATGGAAAAAATGATTCACTCACTGTCTTTGCATTGTATTTCACCTCTTTGTAAGAGTGCCTGGTCCCAAATCAGATAGGGAGGTCATAAAGGACACTTTTGATACCAATTTATTGTTGACTGGCAACAGTTGCACTCATTGTGATGCCGCTATATAATTTCCATGTTATATTTTGTGCTATATATACCATAGCTGAGTAGAAATCCCGGTGATATGGCTTAATAATAAGTCAATATCAGAGAACAGGTCCTATATAGCGCAGAACTCCAAGGTTAATATAGAAAAAGGTATACAATGCCCAATTTTACTGCAGAAGTTATGTGTTGCGTGCGTATTGCACTTCCTTAGACTTCAAGTCTGCAATAAAATTCGGTATTTTATACCTTTTTCAATATACGCCTTCTGCTCTATATAGGACCTGTAATCTGGTATTGGCTTATTAGTAAGCCATATCCTGGGATTTCTACTCGGCTATGGTATACATGTTTCCTCCCTCACGTCTCTTCATTCGGAAGGACTAGGATTCCAGGACCAGCAGCTAACTCCTATGCCGGATTTACCAGCATTTCGCCCTTCGGAGTGTTGTGCCTTCCCTAACAGCACAACTACACCTGGTGAGCACATACAGTAATCTGTGCTCACCAATATTGGTACTTAAAGGGGTTTTGCCAAGAAGTGAGTTCCTTACCTCTTATCTGCTCAGGATAGAAGAAGATAAACTCAGCATGCTGAGTCATTGGGGAGAGGAAGGCAGGGTGAGCAGAGAGCAGGAAGCAGGGAGCGTCTGCAATGTTCACTCAAATAATTACATTACAACCAGTGGATTCTCTATACAGCAAACACGCAAGTGTGGCCAGATCAGCTCCTGTCAGTGTCCTGGTCCTGTCTAATGTAAACTGTCAGGAAACTAAGGGGGACTGAGCAATGCTGTAGCTCTCACAGGCTTCACTTTTTTTAATGACATATTTAAAAAAGTGATTAAATACCCATTTTGGAGGATCCCACGTCAACATTACATTGTGGCAAAACCCCTTTAACGATATCACACGAGGGTGCACTCCCTATTTATTGTAACTAATGGCTGGTGGGCCACTGTACACAGTGGTACCACCAGACCCTCCAAGTCTCTGTACAGTAAGAGACAAAGGAGAAGAAATATATTAACATCAGTCATAATGGTACACTGAAGTAAAATGTGCCATCTTGGACTTTCTTAAATCTGAATATGAAAGACTTGTGAAACTTTTTGCAGCATTTTCTAGCTTAAAATGTAATAAATTTGTCAGACTGCTGTTGGCCATGCCCCTCCGACTGATAACTCACCCACTTTTGAGCTACAAAAAGTTACAAGTTACAGCACAAAATGGGGTACACTATCATTTGCAAATTTTCTGCACTGTAAATGCAGTAATACATTTTCCTATACTTTCCTGGCTGCTAGCTCACAGTTAGAAGAGATGGCAAACATCACTGTGGGAACTGAAGAGTCCGTAGTGCTGAAACACTTAGCACTACTGTGGTAGTCATCATGGTTCCACAACAATGGGTGGGAGCAGTAGAGTTTGGTCTACTTATGGTGCATTTAACAAATTTACAGTCATTGTGATATACCATTGATGGGATACAGGCAAATGCAAAGAGACAAGAGAGCTAGGAGCCCACCTGAGCAGGGGATTCTGCTTGGAGGCAAAAACCCTTTTAGGAACTGTTAGCAGTCAATTCAGAAGAAAGTACCTTATTATAGTGTCCATTATTAACGGAGCAAGAAAGTTTCTTCCTACTCCTTTATCTTTCCTACTTTCTTCTATTTTTTCTCTCTGCTATCAGTAGCACTACAGAAGTGAGTAGTTCAGGTCTAGCTGAAACCTGGGTGTTGCCATTCCCTTGTAGAAAGATGTATCCCTACACTGCCTGATGCTGTCACATTGTCTTTAACAAGGGAAATGGACAGTTTGTTCATACATTATCAGGAGAAATAATAGAAGAATAGGAAACTGCTTCATTTTAGGAATACATTCCTCAGCATTGTTATTTCATGAAAAATACAAGTATTTTCTAAAAAAAACACTTATCACTTTATTATTTATTCAGCCTATAAGCGTGGCATTTTCTTGTGTAGTTTGCTGGATGATAATTCTCTGCTGACTACCAGTATAGTCGAGTAGACTTGCTACATGACCAGTGTGATCACTGTATCCCATTATGATTGGTTATATTGGTGCCTGTATAGAGGCAGCATATATATGTCCATGACTGTATGATTAGGTGTTTCTCTGTTCCACTTTTATTAACCTTGTTGTGATGGTGGTAAGGTTCACATACTGTATTTAAAGGGGTTTAGCCAAGAAGTGAGTTCCTTACCTCACAGGCTAATACTCCCCTCTTGAGGCTTGAAAAAGGGAGTGATGTGATTCTGTGTTTAAAAAAAACAAGTACCTCCTCTGTGATGTCATCACTCCACCTCCCATGAATGTTCCTAATACTCAGACTCTGTATTTGAGCAAACATTGTTTTGCTAATCCACAGAGCAGAACTGTATTGTGCACAAGCTATATGCGTTTTATTTCTCCCTCTTCTGTGCTCAGGAGAGGATAAGCTCAGCAGGCAGCGTCTTTCATTCCGGCTGCAGGGAAGAGGGAGGGGGGCTGAGCAGTGTTGCAGGGAGCGTCTGCATGTTTACTAAGATAATTACATTACAACCAGTGGATTCTCTATACAAAAGACACAAGATCTTTCTCCCCAGCCCCTTCAAAGCTCATTCATGTTCCCTGCCATCAGATAAGAAGTGCAAACACGCAAGCGCAGCCAGATCAGCTCCTGGTCGTGTCTAATATAAACTGTCAGGAAACCAAGGGCATGTAAGGAAGGCTGTAGCTCTCAGAGGCTTCACTTTTTGACATATATTTACAAAATTGATTAAATATTCATTTTGGAGGATCCCATGTCAACATTAGATCGTGGCAAAACCCCTTTAAGGCAGCACAAAATAAAGCAAAATACAAAAATATGCTCTGCATGCCACTATTTTATTGCCATATATCGGGGTGGGGTTGGTGATATTGTTTGCAAGTTGCTGGGATATGTGCCAGGGCTTCTTTTAATTCCCCCTCCCATTCCCTGGCCTTGATTTATCTAGTTCAACCTGTTATCATGCAGCATTGATCCAGAAGAAATGCTAAGAGGTAGTTATCAATTGTCCTCCAGTTCAAGGAAAGCAGTTTCCTGTCTAGCTAATCTAATCTTATCTAATTCAGTGAAATAAGACAACCAAACCTTTTAACATTCATTTAACAAAATCCACATTATACATTGACATAAAGCAATAAAAAAGCTAATCTATGTGTCTTTATGAAACCTCCTTACCTTTATTAGTAGATGCCCCCGTGCCATGGGTACTGTTTGGAGTTTAAAGAGATAAACATATCTCTGTATCAATCTTTTTTTTTATATTGTATATTTGAGAAACAATTTCTGAGATGTTTTATATAAGCCATTTGTGGTTCAAGTGATCCTTCCATCTAAAAAGCAAAGGAAGCTATCAATCTATATGCTGGAATTGACTACCTTTCATTCAATCTGAGATTTAATGCCATGACTTTAGTTGGCTATGACAGTATGTGGTCAACACCACTTGTAACTTTTCTTAGAACCGTTTTAAAATATCCTTTTCCAGCCCAACATTGATATTTCCCTTTTATAGCCTGATTTCTTACCTGATTTTTTCTATTCTAGGTCACAGTTGACAAATTATGTAGAATATTTCCATATAATTTAAAACAAGGTGTATCATGGGAGTTTTGGGATAGCTGTAAAAGCTATATTTGGGCTGTCAACTGAAAATGACTTTCCATGCATCTGTTTCTAATAATGTAATAAAAAGTATATGAACATCATAAAATACCTTCACTTTTAAAGAAAAATAGCACAGCCATAAATGATAACACTGTTTCATATCTTCCACTTATTAAAAAGTGGAAAGGGAGACTAGTCATTAGGACACATGAAATTGAATAATTACTAACAACTACTTTGGCTTACGGGGGCATTTTCAGTGGTCTATATGCAGACTGACACTTCCACACCCAACACCTTCTCTCTTCTTAAGATAATGACATAGTGGGGATCACTAAACTAAAACCCAAGGCATTATGGGAAAGGAGCTGGGAAGCTCACTGCGCCCTCTATTGGTTGTAACAAATCCTCAATTTACTTCTGATTCACTGAATCTTTGGGAAGCAAAAAGGAATATTAGTCAAGCCAGTATGTAGATGAGCGATATTGGCTTGACTAATATTCCTTTTTGCTTCCCAAAGATTCAGTGAATCAGAAGTAAATTGAGGATTTGTTACAACCAATAGAGGGCACAGTGAGCTTCCCAGCTCCTTTCCCATAATGCCTTGTGACATGCAGATGCTTAGTAGTGGGCTAAAAGGCAATCAAAACACTACACACCTTAACTGGTGCTATCCATAAGGAGAGATAAACTAAAACCCATCATTCTCTTTGTTATTGAAATTTTATGGATCCAGTAGAAAAGCTACATTGTATTCTTCTTTGCGGTTATTAGAGAGGTTTGTGGGGTGGATCACAATGGTCTAATGAGCACTCATTGTGACACAGGATGCAGTGTTAGTCGGTGGATGGGATGCAGTTAGATTTGTGAGTCATCAAAGCTAGATCTAGGCCAACAAGTGTCACCTCTGTTGGCCTCCTAATCCCTGAATAGAACAAGCTGGAAACCAAGTGCTATGATAGGTCAACCCTTTACTGGGTTTCCATTGGGAAATACTAAGGTATAAAGAGAACTTTCTTGGGTAACGGGACAGAACTTCAAATTCAGTACTGTCCCTTGAAATCTGGGATAATTAAGAGATCTGCTATTGTGGGATCAAGATTATAATCCTGCTTTTTATTTGTTTAATTGGTTATTGATCCTTGGAGGTGTTGGAGCTCTGTTGCATTTACAGCTGTGCAATCTCTATTGCTATGCTACTGCTTAGCATTACTAAATCGATACTGGAAAACAACAAGCAGCATCTGGTATTATTTAGTGTATCACTGGTTGAATACAATAAATTAAGTATTAGAAACTTGGTTTACAAGCGATATTATCAATTTAAAAAGTAAGACTAGATGTCAGACCAAATATGGTCCAGCTCAAATATCAGGGTAGCAAATATAATGGATTTTAAAAATGTTGTTGAGTCTTTCACGTCATAATAGAATTCCTAACCACTATGTCACATTGTATGGTTATTCTGCCACCGATGTACCGTTAGAGAGGTCCGTGAAGGGTTATGAGAAGTCTCTGCACAAGCGTATGGTAGATAGTGAACTCACTATATTAATCCTTACCAAAACACGTGGAGCTCCAGTAAGGAGGATACAATGGATGTGCCTTCAGGGTATTTATTAACTGTACTGTGAGTGACACACAAGATAAATAAACCCGGTCCAAAGTAATTCTCCTCTCAGCTCTATTCAAACATGTTTGGACAAAATGGAGTCATGGCTACAATGAGGCAAGACAGGATGGGACTTCACAGAAAAGGAACACAAGAGCAAAGACATATGGGAAATATATCATCCAACATCACCATTACAAATAATTACAAACAGTGGCCACAGGGTGGCAGCATAACATATCAAACATTGCATATAAGAAACATAGCATGAATTCACATGTAATATGAATGAGCGACAACTAGAAGCCATAGCTGGGACAGCACAATGTTAGTGTAGTAACCAAGGACGTAACTAGCATTCATAGGGCCACATAGCAAAACGAGATGGGTCTCCACCACCTAATTACAATAAACGTAATCAGTAGCATAAGTAGCAATAATTAAAGGTTTAAATACTACTGCTATATAATAGTGAAGTCAAATAGTAGTGCTGGAGAGCAGAAAACTACCAACTACTTGTTGCCTACAGAAGGAACAATGTTCTCGTACCTGAGTGGGCTTCTTCAACCTCTGGGCCTCATAGCAGTTGCTATGGCTGTAGTTACGCCCATAGTAGCAATATTTCGGATAGACAAGGATATCTGCCCACAACGTAGCTACATTAACATAGCATGTAACACACTAGATATGAATTTTATTATGACATGGAAAACTCAATAACATTTTCAATAACTATTACATTTGACCATTTCTATGCAGTAAATGATTGTATGAGTAAGGCTATATCAACACAACATTTAAATTTCAGCATTACCATGGACATGACACAACCTCAATTTTTCCCTATGGCAGACAAGGTTTTGGGCATCCTTTTAACCATAACAAAACATCAGAGCAATTGAGACTTGTTGCATTGATCGCAAAGTTGCCTGCCTCCTTCTTTCCCTTAGGGAAGCATCAAAAAAGAAGTATAGCAGACATTAGCTATAAAGTTGCCATATACCGCTAATTTAAAACTTATGGCCACAGTTTTGCAAAGACCTACAGCTGTTGAATAAAAAATACATTTATGATTAATGACTTTATTCCTTTGAAAGTAGATGTGAATTTAATTTTTATTAGGCATGTTCCTTTGTTGCTTGTCCTTCCTGCTGCTTTTACACTCATGTGATTCTGCAAGGGAAACAAAGCATTGTACCTAGAGATGGGCGAATTGATTCTAACAAAGTGGAATTCGTTTAGAATTTCAGGAAAACTTTGGTTCTGAACGAAGTCGAAGTTTGGGATACTTCGGGTGAACGAAGTGTACTTTTGATTGATAAAATGGCTGCGAGCACATGGCGTTACATGGGGCAAAGAACTCTGGGAGGAAGAAAGGCGTAGCCTACATAACATGTGCAGAGATGAAGTCAATCAGAGACCGGCGTGACGTCACCGCACTATATAAGTCCGGGCGCGACGCTGGGAGCTCATACCGCTCTCACTGTACTGATTAGGGAAGGTGCTGCCGCGGCTGATTGTGATAGCTCTTACTGAAGAACTGATTTTTATACAGCGATTTTTGTCTCAGAGACTGCTTCTCTTAATGTTCTATTTCTGATTTTTTTGGGATATTGGGTCGAAATCAGTGTGGTCCACTGACTGAATCATTTTAATGCTATCGTCCATTTCCTGTTGTTTTTTATTTAAAGAAACAGGTTTTTTACAAACAAATACCATTTATTTTTGGGCTGCTCATTCTTTTGCGCAATTTACACCAGGGGGTTTAAAAGGTTGTTTTTTTGCTGTGGTGCTCCAAGAAACCCTCTTTTTCCCGCAAAAAAATACAATTTTCCTGTAGCTAATTCACAAGGAAAGGTTAATTAAAAATTTTTTCTCTTGTTGATAGCGTAAAAAACACCCATTGTAACACGCTACAAGCCGTGTTTGTGGTTTGCTCAATTGTTGGCGCAAAGACTCCGGGGGTTAAATAAGCGTTGTTTTTTCTGCTGTGAGACAAAATAAACCGTTTTTTCACCCCCAAAGTTACAATTTCCTGTAGATAATTCCAAGCGAAGGTTAATTTCAATTTTTTCTCTGTTGTGTAGCGAAGAAAACCGCCTTGTAACACGCTCAAAAATCGTGTTTTGGTTGCTCAATTGTTTGGCGCAAAAGTAACCGGGGGGAATTAAGATTTTTTTTGCTGTGGGAAAAAATAAACCCTCTTTTTTTACGCCCAAAAATTTCAATTTTCTGTACCATAATTCAAAGCAAAGGTTAATTACAATTTTTTTTCTTGTTTGTAGTGTAGAAACATGCCATTGTAACAGTACAAAGTGTGTTTGTGGTTTTCAATTGTTTGGGCAAGTACATCCCGGGGGTTTAATTAAAGGTTTTTTTTTGCGTGATGCAAAAATAAACCGTCTTTTTCACCCCCCAAAGATTACATTTTTTCCCGTAGCATAATTCCAACGAAAGGTTAATTAATTTTTTTCTTTTGTTTGTAGGAAGAAAACCGCCCTTGTAACACGCTCAAAGTCGTAGTTTTGTGGTTTTCAATTTTTGGGCCAAAGTACCCAGGGGTTTAAAATTTAAACATTGTTTTTTTGTGTGGTGACAAAAATAAACCCTTTTTTCCCCCCAAAAAATTTCAATTTTCCTGTAAACCTAATTCACAAAAAAGGTTAAAATTAAAATTTTTTTTTGTTTTGTTGAGAAAAAATGCCATTTAAAAACCCACAAAAGCTCTTAGTTTGTGGTTGTCAATTGTTTGGGCAATTTAATCCGGGGTTTATTAAGCGTTTTTTTTTGCTGTGGTGACTCAAAAAAACCGTCTTTTTCCGCCAAAAAAATAAATTTTTTTGTGCCCAATTTACAAGCGAAGGGTTTAAATTACAAATTTTTTTTCTTGTTGTGTAGCGTAGAAAACACGCCATTGTAACCGCTACAAAGCTTTTTTGGGGTTGCTCAAATTTTTTGGGCAATTTACTTTTAGGGGGTTAATTAAACTTTTTTTTTTTTTGTGTGGTGACCCAAAAAAAACGTCTTTTTCACCCCCAAAAAAGACAATTTCCCGTAAAATATTCACAAACGAAGGGGAAATAAACAATTTTTTTTTGTTGTGTACGTAAAAAACCGCCCTTGTAACGACAAAACTTAGTTTTTGGTTGCTCAAATTTTTTTACGAATTTCATCAAGGGGTTAATTAAGCTTGTTTTTTGATGTGGTGACAAAAAGAAACCGTCTTTTTTTACGGCAAAAAATACATTTTTCCCGCGCCTAAATTTATAATCGAAAGGTTAAATTTCTTTTTTTTGTTTTATG